>JAQBSW010000656.1:20000-179793 GCA_029291075.1 Eudiplozoon nipponicum | reverse complement strand
ACCAAAACTAAGGCTATTGTGTCGGTATCCGGTTTCAAAATTATAGTACCGAAAAGGTACATGGTACTAACAGTATGATGGGCTAGTTGGTTTACGGTACCAAAATGATGGATTTCAATGTATGCTATAGTTAACCAAAATTGAGAATTACAACTATTTCTGAACATCTGTTACTCCAGTAAATCCATACACTCCGTTAATTTCCAGACCGAATGCGCTATCCTTGTTCTCTGAGATATTGAAATGGCTTTAGCATCACTATTTTCTGAAACAAAAATCGAAGGATTTTATTTAGATATGTAGACCAATTATAATTTGATCTAATTTTATGCTAACAATGACAATTTATTGTATATATTTTAAATAATCTAAGCATAAACACATTCCAGTGAAACACAAAATTTAGTTTTCTGTGCGAATTGTTAAATTTATTCTGTTGTTTTATAGACTTGTGCTCACGCATTGTAGATAAAAGGCCAACCATCTGTCATCTGACTTGAACTGAACTAATTAACAAAAAACAACCAAATTTCAGGTTGCCTGTTTGACTAGACGCCTAAATAACTGCTAACTGCCGACAATAACTTCTGATAACAAAATTTAATTGGTAAGTGCGCTGATTGAGGAAATATTTTAAATAAAACAAAAAATATTACAGTGGGAGAAAAGGTAGACAACAGCGAGAGAGGACAAATCAAATCGAACAGTTTTTAAAATATTCCATTAACCAATCAAGTGAATAAGGGCAAATGAAGTCTCTGACTTGTTTTTCTATTTACAGTTTACCCATTGAAATTCGTGTCAACAGAAACAGAACGGACTGTTATAAGTTACTTATCAATTACGGTAACGTGAAAAAACTACGCGTAGGGAATGCATCAAATATGCTGTAAAATTACGATTGCAAAGCCGAGAACATTTAAAAATAATAAATAAGCTTTTGCAAGTAACGCATGCAGCAGTGATTCCATTGGAATGGGTGAAAAAATTGAGGCCTTTATTAAATTGCGAGAGGCCCGCAGTAAACTGCAGGTTTACTGATTAGTACTGCTTTGTAAAACGCAACGGCTGTTAACTCACCATGCTCCAGAATCAAGAACTCTGCATGAAAGACAATTATTTTTCATTATTTAGTTTTCATTAGATCAATCTGTCTGTGTTCCGCTACAAAATAGTAATTTATTGTATTTCAGCACAACATAAAGCATAAAATGGCTAAATCTTCAACGAGCAAATATGTTTTTATGACTAAAAAGTAATGTGTAATGCCAAAAGTTATCAGCGTATCTTTGAAGGATCGGGTGTTCTTGTTGAGGTTTTTTCACTTGACTTACTGCATAAAAATTTAGCCGTGTATCATATGATAGCGCTCAAATTTAAAATCTAATAAAATTTGATAGACGCGTCGAAATTATGAACAGTGAACTGAATAAAAGTTACATGATGAATATTATTCTACGCATCTAGGTTTTTTAGAAAGACAAGAGAGAGAACTGTTGATTTTTTTTAATTTCGGCAATGAGTTATTTTATAGAAGTGAAAAAATAAATATTCAAGTAAAGTTTTCGATCTTAAAACAAACTCCAATCTCATATTTGAGTTTACAAATCTCACAGTGTAGTTATGTTGAAGTAAGGGTGGTTTTTAATACGTTGTATCTTTATTGTCTGTCAAGGCGAGTTTTACATCTTCGGATGACCGCATAGATATTTTGAGGGCCAATTCCAGCCTAAATTATCAGGATTGTACTCAATACGTTAAAGTACGACAAAATCACAATACGACATAACAATCGCTTTAAATAAAATTTTACTCTATGGAAATCACGAATCTTGTTATGGCTTGTCGTATGTGAAGTTGACATATAAAATAAAAGATATTATCAATGTTATACATGACGCAGAAAGATAGCCAAATTGTTTCGCTTTTTATAAATTCAACTAAAGCTGTCAAAGAAAGGTAAAAATCGGATTGAGTCGACTGTTAAGTTTGAAAGAAAGAAAAATTATAAAAACGTCACTTACAATTTTTATAGAAAATCATTCCTTACGCAGAACAAAACAGCTCTAAACGCTTCTAACTTTAAAAAAATCTATCAGCAACCACACCTAAATCATAAAATATACTTTTGACAAGGCGTAATGCACATTTTAATCGTGACCTGAACATATTGGATAAGTTAGTTTGCTTATTAAATTATTGCGACTAGAAACGATAAGATATAATATCATGAACTTCATAAGCATCACTAGCTTGTAATTTGACCTCTATTTCCACTAAAATTATTACTATTAATTTTTGGAATTCAAATCTCTTTATAATTACCATTACTATTTTTATTATATTTATCATCATCATTTTAGTATCCTTAGTAAACAATTTTAATCTATGCTTAGTGTTTCGTGCAGTGGCATCTTGAGCAAACATATAGACTCTTTTTCATCTCTCAAGAGGCTCATTTTGAGAAATTATTCGATTCTGCTAGACTAGACTATTCACATTTCAATTATTATTTGAAAGGGAAATTGAGACAACATAAAGAATTATCTTCTATTAGCTTTTTGGTGTTAAGATTAAACTGCCTTTTGTTATCTGACATGGCACAGAGAATTAGGCTATTTTGACAGGAAATATAAAAAACTAAAATGAGATATTCTGTTATCTTTTAATTCGATTGAGTTGGCCAATAAGAACTGGCCTTCGGGTGAGGTTAAGAAATTTTTCAATGGGACTCCACGAGCTTTCACTGCGAACAAATTTTACAATATTCCATTCCTCTACATTTCTGATAAAGGAAGCATAAGAACACTACATTGCATGGATAAATTGGACTGATATTTAGAATTTAATGTTCATTGACAACTTATCTTCTTAGTGATCCCAGATTAATGGTTTTGCTTCGTTGTACGTAGCCGTAAATGTCGGCTGCGCGATTAATGTACAGTTACGACCATAACAATTTTGCATCTTGCGTTACATTACATTATTGATTGCAGGGGAGGGGCAATATATAAAAATATAAATTCTAGTTCGAAAGATTGAGATAAACACCAATTAAATTAAATTTAACCAATCGTAAAACATCGCAAAACTACTGTCAGTGATCATGTCCATAAGCCTATGTCTATTAAATCAAGTAATGTTGGACAGTACGCCACATGTTTTTATGCTAGCTGGTTACTCATCAGTAGGAATTGACCCAATGACCAAAACGCACTAGACAATAGGATACATAAAATTTATTCTTTAGCCTAAAAATAGTAGAAGTGGAGCCTTTATCAACATTGGCGTATATGCTTCGATGTGGCATAGTAAATGACAAAATGTCGGGTTTTCTGTAATAGTTCTTTAAAACTACAGTTTAGGAGATTACACCGTCTAATTTGTTCTGCATTACATAGCCGCTGCAACTGTTTGGTAAGCAAAAAGACACGTCATTGGGATAATGCATTTTATTTATAGCAAATTTGACATAACCTCTTGGTGCTATATGGGAAAATATATAACTAAAAAGGCAATGATCAATATATAAATTCACACACTTTAGGTATTTTCAAAGAAGAATTCGAAAATATTCACGATATTTTTTCCCTTAAACATGTAGATTCAGCAACAAAATTCATCCCAGTCCAGTAAACGTCTTTTCCTGTTATGTAATTATTCACAATAGAATTTTACCACATTTTGTCATTTAAGATTGTTATTGTATATCATTCGAATAGGTATGTGTTAGGTGTTGCACCTAGTAAAAAAACTAGTTCAAATATGATCAATTTATATATATATATATATATATATATATATATATATATATATATACATATATATACTCAATATATATTTGGGTGTATAGAACGTAATACTGGCTCCTACTAATGAGTAGCCGGTATGTAAGAAGTGACTGTGCACGAGACTATACCTTCTATTCATGCTAAATTTGGTTTATCCTTCTGGTCACGTTTTAAATAATTTGTAACTAGGTGCGTAACACTTAATACATAATTGCATACATATTAGGTCTCCGCCACGAACAGTATCCTCCGAATAATGATATAACTTAAGTCCGTTAAATTTATTTGAATATTATTTTTTGTCGACACACATGCAAACAACCGAAAATTTTAATGTAAGTGCATTATTTGTTTTAAAAAAATTATGTTCACCTGTTCGTTCACTAGACGAAAGACCAGATAATGTTATATTTCATTGACTTTTTTAAAATGTATTTGGTGGTTGTCATTTGTATTTAAAATGTGACTCAATGGAACAAAATACAATTAGCAAAGAATTATTGTACTAAAGTAATGATATTTTCTTGTGCTTATATTCGGTTGACCAACAAACCCGACTTAGTATGTCATTTAAAATATTTCTGCGAGAGTAGCAGTTATTCAACATGATTATCATGCTCGAATTCATTTAAATTTACCTAGCTTCAACATTTTGGTTTTGATACCATTCAAAGTTTCGGTACATATTAAACATAATGAGTTGTCGATAAATTTGCAATGGGAAGAAATTTAACTGAAGATGGCTATTCTAATGCCTGCAAACGCATGCCCAGACGATTACATCGTAGAACTGTCCAAAAATACTTTACATAATATATGGTGGGATTGAAGCATAGTGCGGGGTCCTACTGATTAGTCACCAGTAAATACGAAACGCATCTTTACATGAAATTATACCTTTTGTTCATGCAGAGTCGATATATCCTTCTGTTACCATCTCAACCAACTTATTACTTGAAACGCCATGCATATTTGTCAGATCTTCGCACCAAAAAAGAAATATCTATTAAAAATTTAATTATAAAATTTCATTAATACCACGAAAATGCAGTAAATAATGTTAATCAAGGTAACAATATAAGTTTATAACAATTTTTAATGCTGACTATGCCATATCCAATAGCTTTTTACCAGTTACGCCTTACTTTAAAAAAATTAAAAGGCTTCGTTCCTTATCAAAACTGGTGTTCAAATATAGCAGTTATAAATTTGATTATCGAGCTAAAAATAAATACCAAAGCTACAAATAAAAGCTAGTGCATGAAGCATTTGATTGCCAGTTTCGACTTCTGATAATCATCATTTGAAAAGTCAATAGCTTGAAATCAAATGATGATCTGTGGAGTAAAATATTTTTAAATAAATATTGCAACTCAGAACCCTAGAAGTATCAAATCAACCGCGATAGCTAGATTGTGGTTACATAATTCCTTGGCAGCCAAGCATGAAACATTTAACCAGATTTCGCTAGACTGCACTGCTGATAAACATCAGTAAGGAATTGATGCTTATTTCTGGCCGAAAACTTGATTTGATTACATGTCAACACCTCCCCCACGACCAATATATAAAATATCTATTAATAAATTTCTGAGGCATTAGCTTTACAACTGCCTCGAGTTCAGGATGCCTTAGTATATAATTCAACTAACGTTAAGTTATTTATTGATTTATTAAAATTTAAGCAACTCAAGTAAAGAAGAAAATGAAGCATATTTTCCTACGCCTGAACTGCATTTGACCTACGTATAGAGCTTACTAATACAAATTCACAATTTCTCAACAAGTCAGCACATGGCAACACAGAACGAAAATAAGGAAAAGTCTGTTGCTTCTAAAGCTAGTATGTGTTTTAGAAGTAAAATTGTTGATAAGCTGTTGACAATCAATAGGTTCAGCTTTGACAAAAACACGTGTTCCGTAATTTTACCAGATGCACTTCACTTATTTACATTAATTAATTAGATTTGACGAACACTTGATTTAACAAAATAATAATTTCGAGGTTCGCCTCGTTTTAGGCGAACATTTTGAATTTATTGAAATTTAAATTCGGACAAATTTAGTCTTCAGTTCTAAATAATCCTAGAGCATTGCAAACTCATTAGATAAATTGCATATAAATGTTGTAGAATTTAATCTGGACAGTTACCTTTGGAAACTCGGTCATATTTACATCTATACTTTCACCAAAATAAATCAACGTATGCATTCCGTGCTATCTGCTTGCTCATCAGCAAGAGCCGATACTACGCCTCAAGCCCACTTAATAAATTTAGGAATTGAAAATTTCAAATTCTAATTAGCAATATATATAACGCTATTGGTGGCGTTGAAATTGGCCATGAAGTCTATACCCTTCCGACAACATCAGTTTCACAAAAGCCAACGCACATATGCTATTTAATTCCTTGAAATTAGCTGAGTATGCAGCGAAAATTGACAGGCCTATACTGACCATTCCAAGTCTCTGATCACAGCCATCAATTCAGTCAAAATTTGCTCTAATAGCCTAACAAACATGCAATTGTATCAGGAAAAAAAAAGAATTTTTTGAAGTTCTAGGTTTGAAGCGCAAAGCTTACACCGATTGAGTAGTTGCGATGTTCAAATTGGTAGTGTTGCGCCGATATTGTTAAGGGACCCACATAGACGATTCTGGTTTGATTACATACTGAGGAAGGCCATCAAAATCGAGAGCATGTCTGGATTAGAGCTTCGCATAGGCATATATAGCCAGAAGCCGATTTTAACGGCGTTTAAAACGTCGATTAAGTAAGTAGATACTAAATCACAACTGAAAGGTGTTAGAAGTTTGAAATAAAAAGCATAAATTTGAAGGAAACATGCCAGAATAAGCCCAAACGAAAGTTTTATTTTGTTGGTCTAGACACCTCGACCAGAGAGAACCGACACAGTTCTATCTTCCTTCGTCTATCTGTTTTTACTTGGACAGTCAGTGATTAGAGACTGTCGTAAATTCATCAAAATCACGCATACCATTTGATTGAAACAACACTAAGAGAACTAGCTACATACATACGAACAAACGGGAACATAAACTTTTTCTCACACGCAAGTACATATGCAGATTGGAAGATTTAGTTTAAAAGGAAATGTCCTCACTATTCGATTGTATCTTATCCTACAATTCGACGTATGTTGTTCTCATTATCATCAATAATATTATTGTTATTATTTTAGTCTTCATTCGCGACTTTATCGTTTACTTAGTTTGTAAAATGTGTTTATCTTGAGGAGATAGCAAATCAGCATACATTAGAATGTTGTCACAGGTTCTTAATTGATTTTAAAGTCTTTCGAACTGGGCAGACTCAGTGAAACAAATTTCAAATAAAAACTGTCCTGAAGAATATTTGCTTATGCGAATTACCTGTGGTAAATAAGCATGAAAGTAACAAGCAAAATTGTATTCTACTTGTATAGTGCCAAAGTTAAATTTCTCTATATCGCTAAACTGAGACAATAATATTTTTTGCATGTTATCAATTATTTAGATGGCATAAAAACGTGTTTAGATATAATTGTGCTGTATATAGCTCCATTATAATAAATTCATGTTTCCATTTATGATCTCTTTTTCAATCAATTTCATGTATAATCGTCAGTGAATTTTCACCATTTATTTATTTTTTATATCTACCAGTTCATCGAATGCCAGAAGAATAGTCTCCTATACATGCCGTCATGAGATGCCACCTCAAAATAAATACTATAGATGGACAATTATAGTAAAACAAGGACAGGTGAGATCAAGCCAGGAAGTGCTCATAAATAAAGGACATTTACAAACATGGAGATATGATGATCTTAAGTGTTCGAATGTCCGGCTTTAGATCCAAGCGATCTAAGGACAAATGTGATAGATACCCTGTTTCAAACATTAGCTTATACAATAAGAAAATATTTCCACTACAGCAAATACTTCAAGTGTCTAGAGAAATAGTTCATTTACGAAAGAAAAATAGTAAACGGATTTTTTAAACAACCCTTTCTAAATCATTGCAGCTGACCATTATCAATATTAAGCCAGGATACCGAAATTAAGACAACAAAAACTCCAACATTAGCCTCTCTCTTTATATTTATTATTACAATGAAACACTCTATTCTTATATATATATATATATATATATATATATATAGGTATATATATATATATATATATATATATATATATATATATATATATATATATATATATATATAGGATTGGGGCGTTCATCTGCAAATATTTGTGGAAAATGGAGAAAGAAACGTTTCTTGGATTTGATAAAATTGCGTTTTTTCGCACATAGAAGTTATACAATTAAATTAATGAAAGCTCGTATTCTAAAATAATTTATTTATTTGATTATATAATTGTTTATTTTTTTAATTATATAACTAGAAAACGCAATTAGCGCTATAGCTATCAGCTTTGTTTCCTACCACATTTTGGATAAAATGCGTAAGTTTCTGGTAAAAAAATATTGCAACAGCTGATAAACGTAAATAGGTTAAATATTTCAATTAAAATAGGACGATAACGATTTTTATTATAAACACATTGAATCTCATATTAGTGCACAGAATTATTTCTTTTGTAGTATTTTTTCCGAACCACATGAAATATTCTAGCCACTGCTGTAAGGAGTGAACCTTCAAAAGAATACTTGGCATTTCGGAATTTAGTCAAATTTACCAAATGAACTATTTTACATATTTCGATGTGAAAACTGCTATTAAAGGCACTTAGCATGTGTTTCAGTACTATGAAGTGACAAATCATGTTCACAGTTCATTAATCTGTGTAGAAGAGCTTTTCGATGAATTGCAGGAATCCTTGTTTTGGAGAACAAGGATTTTTATGTTCTGGAGACCGGAAGACGGCTCCGAAATATTCGGCGTGAAAATGTGGGTAGTGGTCATAAAAATATTTTGCACAGCAAGGTTCAGATAAATAACTCGGATGATTGTAGACACATATCGATATGCAGTCGTGAAAGGACGACGGTACGGATAAATGAGTCTAATAAACGAACTAAATGAAGATATAACATTAAGAACAAGACAGCGATGCAAAACTCGCAAGGCAATAACTAGCACAAAACACTAGCCAAAGGTGAGAATCACAGAATGCACACATCAGGAGGGGAAACTTGCTCTAATAAACAATTATTGTATTAGGTTAAGCTTATATGTGGCTTTATAAATTTACTATTTCTTAAAAATTTATTTACAGTACCGAAATTCAAATTCGTACTCTATTCCTTTTTTCTTATTCTACCTATCAAATTAGAGGCTTTGTTGAATTTAACACTTGTTAATAGTCATTTGTGTTAAATAACTTTTAGCCTTACAATCTGGCGTCACGTCATTTTCTCAAATTACCTTATGTATCTTCATTATTTTAAACTAATATGTTAAGTATTTTACTCACATTTTGCTCACATACGCTGACATGATTTGATTATTTTACCCCTTTCCCTAACCGAGGGGGTCACCCTTAATGATCACATGACACGAATAAAACTATCTGAAACGTGCTAATGCAGTTTCATTTATACGGTTATACACGTGTATAAAATTATATTTAAATAAGAAATAATCAGTTCCAGGCATATGTACTTATAGGCGGCGTCTGCTTATCTATTGAAATGTCAGCCGCTGTTATCAGATTAGCCAGCGGTTTAAATGAAATTTCACACTACGTTTTTGTAGCATTCCTTTATTTGGAATAATTAGTTGGGGACTGAAAAGCGACTCCGAAATGGACACCTAATGGTTTACACTCCAAAAAAAGGATTCAATATCAATCTCCTGTTAGTCAAACACATAGATCATGTAATTATGCAATACTCAGTATCGTAACAAATTATTTCTTTTAAATAATCAAGCGATGCTATAAATAGGAGAAATCGAGTTTATTGATTTAATAGAATCGATGGGAGAATAATTCTATTTTTTCACTGTAAATTAAAACAAATGTTAAATCGTCAAACCAGCAAGAGTTACTGGTGAAAGAGCACGAGTAGCAAATTTATGCTGTAGCAGTTGAATATGAATAACATATGCGCATTTATGTATTGTGCATGACGCACAAAATACCTTGGCAGATCTCGAAAAAATGCAAACATTGATAGCAACAAAACGCGTGAGTACATGTTTGATGTCTGCTCGTCAGAAGAAGGCAGAACTGCGCCTCTAACCCATTATACAACATATTGCAGATTCCATTGGTCCCAGATTTCTGGATCATATGTATAGCTCGTTTGGAACGTAATAACGGTTTCTTCTGATGTGAAACCAGAAAGCATGAAACGCATGCGATAATAAATTGATTAATTTAGCTCATGCTGAATTTTGCTTCACAACAGTTCGGCAATATCCAAGAATATTATTCACTAATTTTCAATGTTTGATAAAATACATGAAAACTGTTAATAGGACAGTTTGCAATTTTATCAATTACAGCCAGCAAATTCTGGTGTCTGGCTATTGAAAGCTTTTTCGGCAATCTGTCTGCATCCTTTTTTATTTAGAGAAACATACCTATTCCACTTGACTGAATTTTGTCAGGAAACAGGTATCGTTCTCTAAAATAGTGTACAGATTTCGTAAATGTTGAAAACATCGAAATACGGAGTAAAGATAATAGTTATTAGTGTGAATGGGACCTCTTGAATATCTCTTACTCCAAAAGGAGCTTGCTTAGACATTCTAAGTGGCATATAGTTATCTATTTTGCATATTTGTAAAAAGCACACTCAATATCACACCTTGTTACCATAAGGAAAAAACAAATTAAAATGTAGAAAACTACCTTTGCTATTTTGTATGCTGAAACTGCATAACAGTAAAGCAATAAAATAAAAACTACTTCGGAAAAAAAATGTTAGAAAAGCAAAGCGAAAATTTACTGCATTTTCCGACTGAGCGACAAGGTACTGGGACAAACTGCTTGAGTAGCTTTGTCTAAGGCACTTGGAGTGGGGCGACATTTCAATTCAGACTCTAGCAATTTATAGGATACCGAGACAAAAATCAGAAATGCTTAAGGTGCTTTTGTTTTACACATGTATTCAACACACTAAACAACAATCTAGCTAAGTAGAATTTTCCAGAAGTAGTAATATACCAACGCTCATAAATAGACGAATCGAATTTACTAAAGCACGTAATTAAAATTATTGATACAAATAATCGGACTTCCGAAAAAGCTTGCATTGTCTAGAATCTAGCACCGCCTTTGAGTTGCTATTGAACAGGCATAAATAACTGTGTATCAAGCCTTTTTAACTTGGTCTAGCATGCATAGGTCCAAAACTGTTTTTACCGAAATGTCTACATTTTGTGCATACGATGCAGTCTCTTTATTGCACAAGAAGTAGGTATTTCAGACACAGCAACTGCATAAATGATCGAACAGTTGAACAAAAAGTTACTAATTGGGATTTTTTAAATTGGACATACAAATTGTCTAATAATTAAGTTGTGTGTGCAAGTGCACATTCGCGATAATCGGAGTAAATGAAAGAGTCAATCGCGAATTAAGCAAATCATCCTTCAAGATAGTGCATACCTTTTGTCAACAAATGCTTAACGAGAAAAAAATGGCAAAGTGCGTTTCCTAACCCATAAATTGATGAATAACGCATCGATATGTTTAGTGATGCATTAGTTCAATAAATGAGAAAATAACAAACCACAGTGTTTATTTACTTTACTCCGAAACCAATCCTTTAGGTGGGCATTACACCACGCAAGAGTGATGATGGGCCTGTGCAAGATCCGAACATGCTCTATGTATGTAGTGTGCTTCTAGTAACAAAATTGTTTAGAAGATTGTACCGCCCAATTGTCCCAAATTTCTTGACCAAACATGGTGAATTGCCATTAAACACGAAATGTAAGTTTACATGAGAGTATATCTTTCGCTGATGCCGACTTTGCTAGATCATTTTGGTTCTATTTGAACTAATTTTTTACTAGGTGTGCAACACCTAATACACGATTGCACATATATCAGTTTTCCGCAAGAAAATGGCTGCATAACCATGGAAGTCTTAATTAAATGTAAGTTATGAAAACACGCTACGTTGTCAATTACTCATTTGGATGGATAATGTAGGCTTCAAGTTATTTAGCACTTAAATGACCCTTCACCGATTAGGAGCCATAGAATATTATTTGTTCACATTGATTATGTATAAGGTATCACTACTCTGGGTTAAAATTGAATTCTGATAGTTATAAGACTATAATTTTTGTCATATCAATGAAGACCTAATTTAATTAGGCTAACGGTAATATTCTCACAGAAAGAAATCTAATTAATAATTTATCTATCTAAAACAACATAACTCGTGATCCTTATTACAATGATGTAGCTACCTTCTAAAACAGCTATTGATGGATTACTCGGATTGCATCAGAACTGACATGGAAAGATATAGAACTAAGTTTTTAATAATGCAACTATCAACAGCAAAATTATCACAATAAAGCATAGCGTAAGCACGATTTGCTGATGCCCAACTGTTGTAAACATATAAATACCTCTAAACAAGGAATTCTTTTAAATTAGAGGGTGGGATTCTATCCCAAAAGAGAATGCCTACATTGACTAAGCATAGTGCACTTCCTATGCTTCATAATAAATAAGACACGGTCACATCAACAATATAGCTTCTTTACGGCTAACTCTGTAGGCCTTCGCGGAATAACCTGACTTCTCAGTTAACTCGGACAAACAAAAGCCATATTCGGTGTTCTGACAAAAACTGCTTATTTTGTTATCCAAAAGCATATGGAGACTTAAGTTATGCCTATTTTTGATGAAATATCGTGGCCTTCCTTCTCAGGTAACAGTGGTGCAAAGTGAAAAAATGCCTTGGATCATTAATTCCGAGGCTGAGTTTCTGTATCCTACAATATCATTGTACTTGAAGATATACTCTAAATCTGAATTTGAAGGAAGATATTGATACCTTCCTATTATCATTACGAACGAATCTTGAAAGGTATTCCTCCTTTAATGGAAATGTTAGCTTAAAAACGAACCATAAAACATGTTCTAAACAAAACAATTTGCGCGAAACACAGTCTAAAGGCTTCGATTATCTTGTACATTGATTATTTTTATAGAAACAAGACTAAAATAATTAACTAAGGAAAACGACCTCTCATAGCCGATAGCATAACCATTCACATAAAAATAAATTAGAATCATATTCATTGAAAGATTATGTTTACTAGCACTCTAGAAGAAAATTAATCTTGCCAAATTGTAGAATTCCAGATGAGATCATCTCTGCAATTCTACGTGACCTATAAGGAGCATTTATGATACTGCCAGAGAGACTAAGATTTGCACTGCCTTACGAGAATAATATAAAAAATGCTAAACTCTGCAGTCTACAGCAAAGAATACCATTGGAGACTCGATGACTTTAATAATATTTGCTGTTTTACATTAAATATTGCACTGTCTTTTGAATAATTTTTCACGTTTATAATTTTTTACACATTTAACTCATTTAATTTGTTTAATTAAACACAAAAATGAAATTGGAAATCGGAAAATGTAATGCGACATAGATGTCACCGAAAATATGCTGCTTAATTTGTAAATTCTCAGAAAAAATAGTTAAATGCATTTGAATAATAAACTGAAATTAAGATAAGAGCCGATGTTTATTATTCTTACCTGTGTGTTAATTAATGCGTGGCTATTCACATAGTTATATAGACTATTAACAGTATTCTCATTATTTACAAGTTCACGTCGTTTTGTAGCTTATTTTGTTATATCGAATCCTGCGTTCAGAAAAACGGTAACGAATAAAAAAGCTTCAAAAATGTCCGATTGACGTCGGTCTTACAATTTAGCGGGTCTAAAAGTTGAGAATATGGACCAAACAACCTCTGTCTACTCTAAATAACGATGATTCTATGCTCTGGTAAATTTATCATTTTAGTAAAATAACATTTTTCATGTCGTTCTAAAACAATTAAAGTTGCTTTACGAAGAAAATCGTTTAAACTACAAAACAAATTATTCAAACAAGTTAAAAGAGCCGAATTATAGAAATACACCACTCGTATGGCAACCTGAAGTCTACTGTTCAATTCAATCAATAAAAAGTGGTGTGCTTCCTGCAGAGAAACTTGGAAATTGGGCTCAAAACACATAAAAAGTCAGCCTTCTTTTGACTGTTATGTAAAATCATTCTTGTATAATAATATTATAATTCAAAGTACAAAGAATTTTCACTTCTTAAAATGACACTGTGTTTGAATTGTAACGGCAGATCAGGGTTAGCCAGTTGTAATTTTAAGTAAAAAGTTATATACATAAGAAACCACCAAAAAGGTGGACTGTCGAAAACGCATTTTTATACTTAATATAAAATTGCATTCGATGCGCGGCTTCGTTAGATATGAGGGTGAATTGCATGACTCCAAACCAGATGTTCCCAGGTCAAATCTTAGAGAAGCACATCAGCAACTACTGATGAAAGCTCCATAAGAACGAAACCAATCTATTACTAACCTATGCTTACAACGTATATATATATATATATATATATATATATATATATATATATATATATATATATATATATATATATAATGTTATGTTATGTTGTTATATTTTGTTATATAAATTGTAAAGATGTCACCAGAATCATAATATAAACGATAAATTGCATCAGGTGACAAAGGAAATTATCCACGATCGGTTTCATCTTGAATGGGAACTCTTTAAGTACGATCCAGAATTTAGCATTTGATTCAGAATTCACGACGCTATCCACTGCGCCACCAAAACCGCATAGTACACGTAATTTGAAATCATATAGCAACTAAAGTTTTCTGGTTAGCCTTTCCTTCATAATACCAAATTTTGCATAAGATAGCAAATAAAATTCATCTATAAAACGACCTTTTTCCTTTATATATATATATATATATATATATATATATATATATATATATATATATATATATAAATATATACATATATAAACGTAATTCGATATTTGTAAGGTCACTATTGCAGCTTCTGCTTTATGACTTATTAGTTGCAAATGTGACAATGCTCGACTACTTCCGTTATTGTGCATGTTTATTTGCTGATTATGTTATAAATATCACTGACTCAATTTAATATTTAATCCTTTAAAATTATAAATAACTTGGCACACATTTGAAGCATGAATTAGACAGAAAACGACATTCCAAAACCATTAGCATCGGTTCTAGCCGTCAAATCTAGACAAAAATTGCCTTAGACGGATATTTGTTTTTTTTAAATCCCTTATTACAATTAACGTTTGATTCACTTTATGCGTCATTATCATTTCTCATTCAAACACTGGATTACTTTAATTATTTGTCATCATAAGAATACTCATACTCCAGTGTTAAAGTAGCCTATACAGAATAACTCAGTTCTGTACTTACCGTGAATTACCAAGCCTTATTATGATTAATAGAGGGTAGGAATAGTCATGCATCAATTTCGTGATGTCAATTGGATGTATCATTCGAACATTTGTTAAAGTTTCAAAATATATGTCATGTCTGCCAGACATTCTGCGTTTTATTTTATGGAATTATTGTGTACGACTTAACGAAATAGCACATACATCAGAATAAAATGAGCGTTTTGCAATCGTCCTACGATAGGAGGGAATAGGTTTGTTTTTAGGAAAATAGAATTTGAATAATGTTTAGTAGGCTTATTAGTCAATGCATTAATTGCTAAAAATAGATTGTCTAATGTGAAAAAGCAATGGTCATTATAAAGAATATATGACAGTAAAAATTTTCCGATTTAGTTGAAACGATAACTGTAAGGTTGAACATCGTTATTTCTGGGCAGAACTAAAATAATAAGCAGAAAAAAAATTATCACGTGCTTTTATTTAATTCAATTATGTTAGTTTGAAGTAAACACCAATCCCATTGTATTTAACCAGTCGTCGAACAACATAGCAAATCTGGCATCAATCACACGTACTATGTTTTACGATGACGGGTTAAAAGCAATGGGATTGCTGTTTGCTTCAAGCTCGCAAACTTAATTTGAATATCTATTACCACCACACGCGCGTAAAATGATAGTTTAATGGCGTGCCATCATTTTGAAGTTATGTAAATGGCCCACATTTTGCTTTGGTGAAGCAGGTTGTTAAAAATATCATATCTGGTGTGAAATCGGTATCTAGAGAACGATACCCGTATGCATAATATAATAAAGTCAGGAATTTAAACACCTACAAGCCTTTAACTTATCGTCTTCTTACCATGTGAAATGTAACAACGAGATTGCGAAGATATTTAGGCTAAAGGCATTCTTAAATAAAAAAACAATATTGACCAGCAAATGATCCAGATAATTGACTACATATAATTCTGCGCATACCACAGCATTTTTAAAAATATGCGAAATAATTTGATCTAAAATGCAATTTTAAGAGGAGTATTCCCAAATAAAAGTATAGATATACAGGGCACGATCAAAAATATGCTGTCGATATTAACTTAGCATTGCATACGATAAAGAGTCAAATCATCTACTAGACTGGCTTAATCTTTGTTGCGCTTCCCTGAGTAATAGACAGAAGTCCCTCTGACAAGATTTCATTTTGGGATCATTTGGTACAGAGTTAGGCGACTCGACCATTATTTCACCGAATACATGCCTTGTTTGCAATGAGTAACCTGGCATTCATTGAACTATTATTATAATAAAGGTTGCGATCTTGATATAAGCGCCTTACTCATTAATTACTTACATATGCCAGTATAAACTAAGAATTGTATAGTGTGTACAAGGTTATTCATCCAGTGGACCGGTTTCGTACTTATTGGGAACTCATCACGTACTGGCCAGAATTTGCCGCGGACAGGGCTAGAAACTGGGCTCGTCTGCTTCGGAATTTGGTGCTCTAACCACTGAGCTATCCTGCCGCACACTACACTGCACACAATTTTCAGTTATATACTAATTAATGTAACTTGGTTAGTCAATTTTTCCTTTAGGTGGAGCTCATATGGCATCCATTTAGACCCAAAGTTCCAACTAACCATCCCCAATCTGTCATTACGGACCAGACACAATAATACATGGTGTTCGCTTAACTATATAACTATTCATTGAAGTAGACAGGATAGAAATTATGCAGCATAAGTTACAGTAAAATTCGCTATATGTGAATACACTAGGAGTTAGAGCTGCGTTTCTGATCTCCTATACGTTGTGTATATATTGCGGATTCTTTCTTATAATTACGATTGCTAGCACGCTCCGTTACTGGCCTTGGCTGTTTAAAACGCATCAGAACGTGCGACAATTCAATGAAAATTAAAATTGAAATACTATTTTTACGTTTTTCTTCAAATTATTCGTTATTAATTTTTTAGAACTAAACTACACACACACACACACACACACACATATATATATATATATATATATATATATATATATATGATGGCACGACTAGATTATACAATTGTCACCAATATAGACACCAGATATTAGACGATATGGCACATGCAATTCATCAACTAGACAGGTTTCATCTGAATTGGGCATTAGAAAAATTGTTACCAGAATTGCCGAAATCGTAATTTGAAGCGGGGTGCATTTGGCTTCGGTGGAATGCGGGATAAATTACAAACCTCCGACCAAAATGAATTCACTATTCAACTTGGTTACAGAAATATTGGCACCAGATTATGTGTACAATAAGGGAAAACAGGTCTGTCAGACGAATTGTTATTTTTAGCTTATAGCAAGTTAATATATATATATATATATATATATATATATATATATATATATATATATATATATATATATATGTATATATATATATACATATATATAGTATATAGAGAAAACTGACCAATACAGAGGGTTGCGTAGTAATTTCAACCATAATAAAATGGATATTACAAATTTGCATATACTAATTATTAGTGACAGCTCACAATACCAACGGAACTTTCGTGTAGGATTTGTAAAGTTTTATGCTTGTAATCCACTCACGACAAGAAGCCGAATCTACGCTCAAAATCCACCATACTACCGGTCAAATACTGTTAGGCAAATAGGAGACGACCCCCCCCTTCTCCTCAATACTTGATTCGGATTAAAGTCCAAAGCCAATTTGAAAAAATGTATAGCCAAATGTGAAAGCTTGTATAGGTTATTTTTAATCTGCTAATGCTCCTGTATCTTTATGTTGTACACTACATTATTGTCTGACGAAGTTTACATAATGGATGCAGTTGTTTTTAAAAGAATTATCAAAGTTTAAAAATATCTACAAACTTGTCAATATTTTCGTCCTTATAATCCGATTATTTGGTAAACAGTTAAGCTGAAAGCTGATCTAAATGGCGAATAGCAGTTAGATAGCAAACAGTATCTAATAGCAATTATTTCCCGTAGCCTTATTGTGTTATTGGTAATAGTCCCATTATCAGTCTGAACGAAAAGTAGAAAACCAAATACTGACAGGAAGATTGATTGCCAATCAAAATATAGCACTTTGAAGAATTGCGGCACTATTAAAAAAGTTGGTTTCGTCTACCAATAATCCGGCGAAACTAATAAGCACGAAATAAGCGCGATAAACTCGTATTGTTTGCCCTGGAACTCATACAACATCCTTTTCTCCAATTAATCAACTGAGTTCTAGGTGTGAAATACGTAAAGCATACCTTTTATTCAATCTCAGTCATATTGAAGTGGCTATTGTATTTACAACACAATGCAGTAAAATAAGATACACTGACCAGTTTACAACTCGTGGACTCTTTGCCAATTAATTCACGTGGTCTTCATTATGTTCTCTTAACTCCTATTTCTCTCCAATTAGCCAAGCAGGTATATTTAGGCACAAAATAATCATTGCATACAAATTGAAATACGAGTTATCAACAAGACCGGTTTCATTCTTATCGGATGCTCCTCATTAGTAGTCAGCATTGCCATAGCTTCTGCCACCTAACCAGTTATGAGTCACATTGCATGGCTGAAAACGAGTAACTGGTCAATTAAAAAATTAATGATTGCTCTGGTGGTGGTAAAAATACTTTAAATCAAGTTTGCGAGCTTGAAGTAAACACCAATCCCATTTTATTTAACCAAACTTCGAACAACATAACAAAACTACCGCCAGCCGCAACGCACTGACGCGTTTCAACCTTCAATAATCATCATCAGAGTACGACGGCAAACTGATTAGCGAGGATCAAACTGCTTTGCATATATTTTTAGAAAGCAAAATTAGATATGCATCTCTCACCTCTAGTAGCTTTGCATATATTGTACGTGACTGGAAATGTCGGCTGCAAAATTTCTATGCAGTCACGAGCATTAAATGTCTGTAGCTTTCGCGACACACACACACACACACACATATATATATATATATATATATATATATATATATATATATATATATATATATAATACAATTAAACAATAATTGATTGCGCGGGTGGTGGTAAAAATTCTTTAAATCAAGTTTGCGATCTTGAAGTAAACACCAATCCCATTGTATTTAACCAGACGTCGAACATCATAACAAAACCATCGCCAGTCGCAACGCACTCCAGAGTACGACGGTAAACTGACTAGCTAGGATCAAATCGCATTGCATATAACTGATTGCATTGTAAGTGATCAGCAAAAAATATAGGTAACAGCCCATGTTTTCATATCTCGTAGCAAGCTTAAAAGAAAAAATTTCCCTAGAAATATGTTTACGTAGTAGTGAAAGCAAAGTTGATCCGAAAGAAACCAAGGCAAAAAAGGATAAAGGAGTATTGCATGTATGTATGGAAATTTTACTAGGTCTGATCTTGACAGTTATTCAGTGACCAAAATATATACTATTATCTGAGGTGATTTTAAATGCATAAATATATACAGTCGTAATAACGCATCAAGCTCGATCAGGGAAGCTATTAAGGTTAAGTAAAGAGATAATAATGCAAAGGAAACAGCGGTGGTAATCGCTAGGTTCCATTTGAAACAGAACACGCACGAACCGAACGGCGGTGGAAAATCGCTAGTTTCCATTTGAAGTAAAACACTCACGAAACAAAATTTAAATCTAGCTCCAGAAAAAAAGATGAATATTGTATTACGGTAAGATAATGTGTGGCTATTTAAATATACCACTTGTTATTCAAATTTTTAGAGTAACGTTCTTCAAAATTTCATCCTTCCCTTCTTGTTATGTACCTGTATTTATCTACTTAGGCCCTTATTAAATTTAACTCATAAATAAACTTTTATGGCTATTATCACCGTTCATTACATTTATGACTCTTACTTTAAGTATTTAAAAAAATGCTCTTGCATGACCTTCATTATTTTCACTTCATATTTTAATTCGGCTTTTTATTGTAACATCATTTTGAACACTATCCCTGAAACGATTTTAATACTCGTGCAATATTATTACATTCCCCTCCCCTCAGCCACTGAGGCTACCTTTAATTACGCCATTGAAAATAGTAAGAATAAAAAATTAGTTTGGCAAGAACGAAGTGTAAATTGACGTGTTGTCACTGTAGTTTCACGTAGAAAGTTATATACGTGCATGCAATTATATATAATTGAAAACTAAACAGTTCCGGTGACACACAAATGCACGACGTGCGCTTATCAAGTGAAACTTCGTTAGCTATTATGAGGTTATCTAGTCATAAGTATAAATGAAGCGGTTTAAATTAAATTTATTATTTACTTTTTTATCATGCCGATTTTGCAAAGCCTAATTGTAAACTATTCTTTAAATCAAGTTTGCGAGCTTGAAGTAAACACCAATTCCATTTTATTTAACCAGTCGTCGGACAACATGTTGTTCGACGACTGGTTAAATAAAATAGGATTGGTGTTTATTTCAAGCTCACAAACTTGATTTAAAGATTTGTTACCACCACCCGCGCAATCAATTATTGTTTAATTGTAAGCTAATCAAGGTAATTGAAAATAGGAATCGAAAATTTTCCACTGAAAAGAGGAATTTATAACAATCGTGCGATAGCCAAAAATTGGATCAGATAATTATGCAAAACCTAGTATCACACCAATTTATTTATTTTTATTAATCTACTATACTTGTTTCGCCTTTATAGGGCATTAAGCCATAGCAGCCAGAACTTCTACAAACTCTTTAATTAAATGAATTATAAGGTACGTCACACATCTTAAAACGGAGATTGATCAGGAAGAGTGTAGATAACGGCCTGGTGTATCATATCAATAGAAGATTTCTTAGAGGTAAAATTTAATCCAGACATGTATCTACGTGGTGTAAGTAAAGATAGAAAGTAAAAACAAGAAACAATCAAAATAAGAGTTAAATACTGTTTGTTGCGGAGATCTAATATATATGCAAATATTTATTAGGTGTTGCGAACCTAGCAACAAATAAGTTCAGTTGTGACCAGAAGGATAAACCAAAGGCAGCATGAACGGAAAATATAATCTCATGCACATTCGTTTCGTGCTTACTGGCGACTCATCAGTAGGAGCCGGTATTACGCCCTTTAACCACTATATATTTGGTAGAAGAATGTGGGATAATAGGACGGTACAATCTCCTAGACGAATGTGTAAACCTGCAATAGAAGCTACATAATCTAAAGTCAACGACAATGCGACTTCAATGCTAACTCACACTATATAATATATATACCGAGTCTGTAAAAGATACTAACACTATGACTATTGTGTTAGTAAAATAAGATTCATTAATGAAACATGCAAAATATTAATAAAACCATGTTGCTACTAATCAAACATCAGTCGTGCCTGATTACGAATACGCTATTTAACGATCAACCCACATTTCTGCTTCAGTTCCATACATTTCACAAAAGTTCTTACTGATGATGAGAAGAAAAGCGGTTAAAATAAATTTATCTTCGCTTCAGTTTGGAGAAATGCAACAATATGCATTTCTATCAGATAAAAACATGAGGTTAAAAATTTGCCTACAAACAAAGATGACGTGTGTAAATAACTCACTGGTAACTTAACACGGGCGAAACCAAGATCTTTTGAAATGTTTATGTTAATCAGTCACTCAAAAAGGTACAATAACCCTCTCTAGATGTTAATTCTCGCTCAAGTTTTTTTATATCAATTCCGCAAAATTGATTAACCAAGATTTATCACCATCCACATTGTGAATGATCGATCAGATAAATATATATGTAACCCTAGAATTTAGTGTAATTGGTAAGTTTAGTCATTATTTATCTGTCTAGAAGAATATAGAATCAGAAATAGAACATGCTTCGAATAGGAAAATTCTGGTTAACTTTGCGAAGAAACAGGCGTTTCTAAATTTTGTGCATCCGGTGTGATTTACGGAAAAATTACAAATGCAGTCAATGGCGCCTTTATATAGTTTTACAAAAAGTATTGAAATATGTATTGCGACATTTCAATGGTAAACCTGGCTTAGATGTGATTGGCTGCATCGATCATTATCCCGCTTCATGCATTGCAATGAAAATAACAAAAATCTCTGTCTTAATTTTTCAACATTTTTATAGCAACAGATATTCGCGGAAATGACGTATACTAATAAATATTATTTGAATTACCAAATGTTGTTCTTTCTCAAATATATGCTTGTACACTCGAAATTGAAGCAATTCATGAGATCTAGATTATCATTCTGCAATAACTCTTGAATTTACTATAATCATCAGGTATTGGTGAGAATTTGCCGCGAACAGGGCTCGAACCTGGGCACGTCTGCTTCGGAATCTGGTGCTCTAACCACTGAGCGGCAGGGTGGCTCAGTGGTTAGAGCACCAGATTCCGAAGCAGACGTGCCCAGGTTCGAGCCCTGTCCGCGACAATTTCTCACCAATACCTGATGAGTTCCCAATAAGGACGAAACCGGTCTACTGGATGAATTGCCTTTTCTACACTATAAAATTCTTAGTTTATACTGACAAATGTATGTACTTAATGGGTCAGGTGCTTATATCAAGATCGCAACCTTGATTATAGTAATTTTTATCACCGCCCCTGCAACCAATGTTCGTTTAACTCTCGGATTTTTAAGGCTTAAGCACAGTTTTATACATTTATACCAACTGCTTTCACACCTAGTTAGTCCTTTTGAACACGGTTGTTGGTCTCTATTGTTATGAGTCACTGATAGCGAAATATGCATAACGTTCAGGTTATATTATTGTTTAGCGTTAGAACTATAAATACTTCTTACTCTACGTCGGTTTAAACAATGATAAATATCAAGATTACCACATAACAATTTTGTGATTGCGAAACAGTGGCGACCATCCGAAGGCACACTTGCCTTAAACAATAGAGGAGGCTCCCTCCAGTTCAGAATCTCAATTGATACGTCTTTGAGTTTGAAAAATGTATTTGACGCCCGCTTGAGTTTGCTCTAGGTCGACATCTTCAATTGTTTGAATGCATCAAAAGATCTTAAACAGTATGAAATTACTTTATGCTGCGTGTAGCAAGAAAAGGTAAGTTAGGATTTTTGCGGCTTATAAGATACGTTTTGAAGTCAGTCTTCCAGTGCTACGCTTATTCATAACCAAAAGGGTAAGAATTTAAACTGGCCAATGCGTAAGCTAAAGTGCAAACAAAGCCGACTTAAAAATTGGAAACAGATCGGTATTACATTCTAAACTGTATTGTTAGATTGATGGTCTATATAAAAAATGTTACACACCTAAAAAGTTTGCACTTCAAAGCAGATTATCGCTTGGTTTAAATCATAAGCCAATAGATACTGAAGAGTATTTAAGGTTTGTACGGAAATCCGGACCACTCGTACTAGGCAAGGAAGCAGCATATTAATTTTATTTGCAAAAAGAAAATTACCGGAACAATGAAAGCTGCGTTAGTCAAAACGCAGATCAGGTAATATTAATTGTATTGTAAAAATATAAAAATACTAACCATAAATATCATTTTCGCCACCAATGTGAGTTTTCCCGAGGTTCCACGGTGTCATTTGAAAAGTTGTGCTCACATTCTCGGCACGCAAATTTCTATGTTGCGTATTTAGTGACAGGTTGGAGTGACCGGTTGGCTGGTTGCCTAGAGTTTTCTTTAAGGTGTTTTCATTCTGCAGCCAATGCCAATTTTTCGATTTTAATGATGACAATTTAATTATTGGTGTTGTTGCTGTTGTTTTTGTTGTTGTTGTTGTTGAAATAGATGTTGCACAGCGCCACACTTGTTGGTTCAATCCGGACTTGTCAGAATAACGTGCATTGTACTGAACACTGGATACCACGCTTTCATTATTAAAGTTACGCACAGAATGATGCATATTACTACTGCTCATCAATTCATCAGGAGAAGCACTCCATCTTCCTAATGAACTTGGCAATTTAAATAAATCAGCCTGTTCTGGCGAAATACTAAGCTGGTGACAATCAAATTTGTACAGAAGTAAACGATTTTTTCTTCCAGCTCCAAATTCTGTAGTTGTTGCTATTGCTTTTTCCGTTGTTGCTGCTGATGCAGAAACTGACGATGATGATGATGATGATGATGATGGTGATGATGACACTGATGCTGAAAAAGGTACAAGTGGCCTTCTTGTTGATTGTAACGATAATGAGGAGGAGAAAGATTTTGTCGTCAAGGTTGCGTTCGCGTTAGACAGGATAGATGTGTTGGCCTGATGACAGCTCACAATAATGTCACGTTCAGATTTGAAGATATTCGTTGTTATCTGGCGCCGAAATTCACATATTGATAATAGCGTATGCAGGATGTGCAAAAACAAAATTAAAATTTGTACAATATGTGGAAGTGAAATTATAACGTAAATGTGAAGCATAAAATTTGTTGCCAACCCGTCAGTCAGTCATTCATTACCTCTGACTGCAATTCGGCCGCTTAGTCAGTCAACTGATTGGCTAATAATTCAGCTATCAAACAGGCAACAAGACAGGCAGGTGGGCTGACAGGCGACCTGGTAAATAGTCTGTCAGCCAGTAAATTATTCAACTGAGGCGGTAATTACATGTCTTAAAGTGAAGTTCACCAATTCAAGCACGTAGCAAGTGTTTAAACATTACTGGGTGAGACGAGCTAGTAAAAAGTGAATTCGTATAGGACAATTCGTATATACCGAATTTAGCATGTACCAAAAATGCACTCATATTGAAGCAAGAATTTCGTGCCTACCGGCGTCTCATCAGAAGGTGTCGGCACTATGCCTCAATCCAACTAAATATTTGGAAATTGAATGTAGCAAAATTGGACAGCACGAAAAAATATTAGATTGCCATCAGGACCGCTTTTGGATTAATTTTATGCGGGGAAGGGGAGTGGCATAGAGTTGGTACTTTTATATGATAGACAGCCAAGTTTTAGCGATTTTTATGATTTATACTGAAACTGAAATTTGTATAAACAAAAATTGTTAATTGTGACTTTGTGTTGCTAAGGCTTGAGTAAAATTCTAGCGAACATGGCCGAAATTTCACCTCGACACATTGACGTTGCTAAATTAAATGTTGCTAATCGTTGAGATAGAAAACAATTGACAGGATATGAGGAACGATTGTAGGTAGTCAATTAATTAGGATATTATCTAAATGGACTAAAAAGGCTTCCAATAATGGTGGTGGTATAGTGAAACGATGAACAAAAGTTAAGCATTATTATATGTTGTACAAATCTAATCAGTCATTGGATGCTTTACTGCGCTACATTGAAGAATATGCAAAGAAGTAATGCAAAACTAATGGGAAATATGAAAATTCAAACATCAATAACTAATGCGGTAGTTTTTCTATGTTGTTTGAAGACTGGTTAAATACAATGGGATTGGTGTTTTCTTCAAGCTCGCAAACTTGATTTAAAGAATTTTTACCACCACCCGCGAAATCGATTATTGTTAAATTGTATTGCCTATCAATAACTGATGGACAAATCGAAAATATTTTATTATTTTATTAATGAAGGTTGTATGATATGAGCGTATTAGTTTGTGTATATATATATATATATATATATGTATATATATATATATATTATACAAACATTATGTATGTATGTATGTATGTATGTATGTATGTATGTATGTATGTATGTATGTATATATATACACAACAGGATATTGGTAATAGAACATGGATATTAGCATAATGTATAAAGCTAAATGTCAAAACTGAATGAACAAAACATAAACATCACTCCTCAAGTGCCACTTTCACAGTTAAATATGTAACTTGTACAATGGTTAATTAAGAAGACGATAGGTTTTACAAGTCGCTCTATTATTATGTCAAAACACACTTTGATAAGTTTACTGTAACTTTTGCATAGTGAAGGTTGACTGTTAAAGCAGAATATATTTTCCTCGAATTCGTTGTCTGTACAATCGTGCTAGCGAAAAAAAACAAACTCCAGACGATCATTAAATACGCTCCCGAAATATTGATTCAATATTCTTTAAACCAAGTTTGCGAGCTTGAAGTAAACACCAATCCCATTGAAATTAACCAGTCGTCGAATAACATAATAAAACTATCGCCAGCCGCGTTATGGCTGGCTGATAGTGCGTGATGCATTCACATTATTAAGCTGTTAATGGTAAATTATGAAGCCACTTTTCTTCCGCCCGTTCGATTTTGTAAGCATTAATCTATATTCTGCAAGACACACATATTATGAATTCCTTTTTACATGCTGGCATCATGAAAGATGATTGACCGCAGATTCATCAGCCTGAAAATCCTTGTGAACCGATGTGTCCGCTCCGTTTGTTCTAGATCACTATTATTTAAGTACCCGAAGGCTTTAAACAGGAGCAACATTTCACAGACAAGCAGTGCAGTCTGCCTGACCTACCATGTGCGATTATTAGATCATACGGCTAAAAAACGCTTGGAACGTTGATTCGGGCAATGTCTGACAAAGTCGCTCATAAACTCCACCTGGGAATCTGCCAAGGCAGCTCCAGTGAGTGGCGGAACGCACAATAGAATTATACCAGTCATCTCGGGACTGGAAACAATAATTTGCGACATCGGCCATTTCAACTCGCTGCACATTAACGCTAATATCCAAAAGAAACTTCGATGTTGAGAAGTTTGCGGTAGCAAACTGTGTTCGGCTTCGAGATCTGGTTAATTCTGTCTCATAGATATGAAGCTCTAGAGATCAAGACCTAGATCTCTGCTCATGTATGTGATTCTTCGAGTTATTAATGAGTTCCTTCATTGACATTCTGAATACTGTATAAATTAAGCATTCGGTGCATGGTGTATTTAAATTAAACGATCAAAATCTGGTCAGCTGTAGTTTCAAAATGCAGATATTTAGCTTGCCATTCGAAAAGGTTAACATGACTTAATCAATTATTAGTTAGCCAAACAGTATGCCTATTTGCTGGCATACACTAATTATCTACACAACTGAAAAAACGAGCAACAAGATATTATTTACAAAAATTTGCTTATTCAGCAAGCGAAAATATTTAATGTTTCGAACAACTATAACTTGCTGCTGTCACTTTGCGTTGATTTCCGTTTTTCTAATCTACTGGAATTAAAACAGTGTTGGGTCCAAAGATATGTACAAAAAGACTATATATATATATATATATATATATATATATATATTTTTTTTTAATTCAGAACATACAATCATGTAAAATACACATATATGAGGGCGATATCTGCCGCGGTGTCCTTATAATGACTGAAATTTTGCCTAAAATACAACTTAAACATTCACGTCACGTCAATGATTAATAAAATGTTATTTCTGGTTTTTCGAATAGGTAATTACAGAACAAACAAATATATACTTATACACACACTATGCTTTAAATTTTTACGTCCCTGTATATGTATATGATATATATGTATATGTATATGTATATGTATATGTATATGTATATGTATATGTATATGTATATGTATATGTATATGTATATGTATATGTATATGTATATGTATATGTATATGTATATGTATATGTATATGTATATGTATATGTATATGTATATGTATATGTATATGTATATGTATATGTATATGTATATGTATATGTATATGTATATGTATATGTGTATGTATATGTATATGTATATGTATATGTATATGTATATGTATATGTATATGTATATGTATATGTATATGTATATGTATATGTATATGTATATGTATATGTATATGTATATGTATATGTATATGTATATGTATATGTATATGTATATGTATATGTATATGTATATGTATATGTATATGTATATGCATATGTATATGTATATGTATATGTATATGTATATGTATATGTATATGTATATGTATATGTATATGTATATATGTATATGTATATATATACTGTATACATATGTATATAATACATATATATATATGTATATGTATGTTCTCTTGACCTCTGCCCAATTCGAAATAATTACTACACCGGGGAGAAAGTTGTGTGTTCATGGTCTCCTTCAAGATCAGATATCATTAAGGTGTTTTCCAAATAATGGCAGTGTAGAGTTATGATAAATCGATTAACTTTGCCAAGAGCAGCGAGTTTTATATATTCAAAAAATTATGCCGCCAAAACAGTTAAGTAATACAGGATTTGTGTCTATCTTAATTTCGCACATTGTAGCAAGCAGTGATTTCATCGCCGGTGCATTTGAAAAATGTTTCAAATATATTTCTTATTAGATAAAGCTTGCCAAGTACAGAGAAAATTTAATTAGGTCTACTGAATCAGTTGAATGAGATTGCCAGACTACCGTCAATGACAGAAATTAATGCTATTCGAACTCCCATGGTCAACATCAGAATACGATGGCGTATTGTCTAACGAAGATTAAACCGAAAAGGTATTGGAAAATGGAAATGTATCTGTAATCCCTACCAGTTTTACAAAAATGTTACTGTGACTGGAGGTAATTTGGGCATGCTCTGCGACTGGCTAGTTACGCTGGGATTTGTGTTTATATCAAAATATAGACTTGATTTCAAGAAATGGTATTGCTACCCGGGCAATGACTAGTAATTTAATTGTAAAACTTATTTATGCGAGGCTAAAGATACAAAATTTGTATGTTTGTGACCGCGTAGTAATTGTGCAATCCACATTTCCAGTCAAGTCGAAGATATGCATGAATACTAGAGGTGAGAACCGCATATCTAATCTTGTTTTCCTTATATATGCATTCTAGCTTGATTCGCGTTAGTAAATATGTGCACACATATATTAGGCTTTTCCATAATGTATACATGAATTATGGTTTAATGATCGCTATTCAGTTTTCTGTTCTGCTCTGATAATGACAGCTGAAGGTGGGAACGGGTCAATATGTATGACTGAAGGTAGTTTAGCTTTATCGCGACCTGTTAGATACACGGAGATTAGTGTTCAAATCAAGCTCCGAATCAAAATTTGAATAAAAATTTTAATTTTCTTGTTTGGAAACTACTGCACAACATCCCAGAATAGTAATTAATTAGATTGGAGAGCCAATATATGCCGTTATATAAGAATAATTGCGCATCAAGAAACAAATTAGTTAAAAAATGACCAGAAGGATATATAAGTTAGTTCGTTCTGATGAGTCGCCAAATGGCTATATATAATATATACCGAGCTTGTAAAGGAGTACCAATGCTATTGTTGCCTAGTCGGTACCTTTTACCAGCCCTGTGGTACCGAAGCAGACATGCCTAGGTTCGAGTCCTGTCCGCGGCAAATTCTGGCCAGTACGTGACGAATTCCGAATAAGGAAAAAACGGGTCTACTGGATGTTTTGCCTTTCCTACACTACACAATTCTTAGTTTATACTGACAAATGTAAGTAACTAATATTTCAGGTTTTTATATCAAGATCGCAACCTTGATTATAGTAACTATGGCACCGAGTCGGTAAATGGTACCAACATAATGGATTTCAAGATATGCTAAATGGTACCAAAATTGAAATCTACAAATACTTCCAAACAGCTGTTATTCCACCAAATGTATACACTCTGGTCTTGATGAATATAGGCTATCATCGCATCATTCAATTAAACATATAACAGTTACATACTTCTTATTTCTGAGAACTAATATATATGCTTTTGTGTATTAGGTTTTACTTTTACTTTACTTTACTGCGGCTGACTCCTTTTGGAGGATAAGCCGGCTCCATTGATATTTCATGGAGTTTCTTGGGAATTTGGTACAAGTGGTGTCCCCTCACCTCTCGGCTTTTTGATCGAGGACGCACCTCTAGCCTTTGCACATCCAAGCGCAGTCTGCAAGGCAGCAGTAAGTTGCATGGTTGCCGGTGGCTGTTGAGAACTCATTCGCCATTCGGAAGTACGGGGTACTGTCCAGGAGTCCATGTAATCCTGTGGCTGTTGAACACTTTTGTGGCGGGGAACACACGCCGAGTCATGGTGCCGTCGTCGGGCTCATGTGGTATTTTATAGGAGATCCGATTACCGGTCGAAAATCCACCACGCCCTGGTGACACCACCGCCATAGCCCCGTTAGCCCATGTACGATCGGCTATCGAGACATGGTTGACACCGTCGTACCACGTTGAGGAGGGGATGGGCTTTACCAAATTATTTAGAATAAAGCCAGAAGGACAAACCAAATTCAGCATAAAAGAAACACATAATCTCATGTATACATGCGTTTCGTGATTACTGGCGACTCATCAGTAGAAGCCGGTATTACGCCCTTTACACACTATATCTTTTGGGGCGGGATGTTGGAAAATAGGACGGTAGAATCACTTGTACGAATGTTTAAATCTGCAGTAATGAAGCTAACTTCATATAAATTCTTCGACAATGCGACTTAAAAACTGACTTACCACATATAATATATCCCGAACCTGTAAACGGTACCGACGTAATGGTTCTCAAGGTGGGCTAAATTTCACTAAAATTGATAATTTAACCTAATTCTGATTACCAGTTGGATTAAAGTATTACATATGCGTCAATTGGACAGATATCCTAATTTTATCAATTTAAAATATTTCATTACAAACACAAGAAAATCTGTAAAAATAATTTATAACTCAATACTCCGTGCATGCAACATTGTCACCGTCATTTCAGTGAATTTTTTACATTAACACGGAAAATAGAATTACTTATCATATCGAAAATAGCGGCTGACTATCTTTTGAATGTCTATGATTTATGTTCTTTCAACGTGACAGGGAAGATAACGTTTCCCGAATAAACAGTAAATTTATACTTGAAAGCTATGCCGAATTTAAAATGCTTACCAACAGTTAACTTAGTCTAGGTGGATATTGAGATTTTACTTCATAAAGTATTAACAGCACCTAAAACAGACAACATGTAATTAGAAAGCAGTAAGTTAATGGAACGCAAACTGTTAATCTAACTTGAACCTGAGCACAAACTTCAGAATACACAAGCAAAAATAGTCAATGTTGTATGTGCAAGCGTACTGTGTGATAAAATCCTAATGACGGAACAATAATTGAAGTTCCGAAACGTTGGCTCAAAAAGACAGAGCCAAACTTAAATTTCAGTGGGTAGTACACTTCCTATTGATGCATTCCGAACGATGGATTTAAGCGAACGTCATATATATATATATATATATATATATATATATATATATATATATATATATATATATATAGTGAGTTAAATTTGAAGTTTCATTGTCGAAGACTATTTAAAGTTAGCATTACTATTGTAGGGCTACACAATCGAATAGGAAATTTTACCTAAAACATCATGCCTCATGAAAGAGTAACATTTCTTCATTAAATCGGTTTTTTTCACCAAATTGTGTATTATGTATTGCGTAGCTAGTAATAAATGAGTTAAAATAAGAACAGGAGGACAAACCAAATCCAGCATGAACGATAGGTACAATCTTATGTACACATGCGTTTCGTCCATAATGGCCACTAGTCAGTAGGAGACAGTAGTACACTCTATACCCATTAAATATTTAGTTGAGGAATGTGGGACAATTGGACGGTACAATATCCTATACGAATGTGTAAATCTGCAGTAGTAGAGCTAACTTCATATAAAGTCTTCGACAATGCGACTTCAAAACCACCTCACTATAATTAATATATAAAAAGGCTTCAAATAGTACCAACACAATGGTTCTCAAAATGCCGAGCCTGTACTTGTTACAAACACAACGTATTTCAATTTAATCAAAATTGAAAATTAAATTACATATGAACATCTGTTATTCTAGCAAATCCGTACACTCTGGTCGCAATCGACATTAATCCTCCCGTTTCGTGTGAATCATGACGACATTCAATTAACTTTGTGGAAGTTATTAAATTTTGGATGCGTACCTAGTAAAAAATTAGTTCAAATAGCTAACATGTGCATTTTTCGGTTAAGACAATTGCAATGGTTGAATTAATTTCGCTTAATTACGTCGAGTTAATTTCGATTTTAATTTAAACTTTCTTCTGTGGCTATTTTGAAAGCTGATTTTCAATCTACTATCAATTTCGACAGCTAAACGCTTGCCAAAAATTTTGGACATTTCTATTTAATGTGTTCATTAGTTTTTCAATTTAAATTCAATCAGGCATGTAGCAGAAAAGTTGCGCAAATGCAATAGGCTACGAGAGATATGCTTCCATTTACTCTCGATATAGCCTTCTTATGGTTTTTCACATAAACACATCCAAATGAAAGGTGAAATGGAACTGTCATCTTTTCAGATATGTCCCGTACTGCATAATAATACTTATTTATTTAAAGCATTTGAAAAATTCGCAAATATAGGATTGTTTACCTAGTTAGAGGTATATTTATTCGCACTGAAAAATATATAACTTTCAAGAAAAAACGACGCATGGAAATAACATAACAGGTAGAAAAGGTAGAGAAATATAATTATTTTGGTAGATTTTACTGTTTTTTAATAAAAATTTACGCGTAACATATTTTTATTTGCATATTTTTCCATTAAATAGTTGCGCACTGATTCCATCTTTACTAAATTTGGAGGAAAATCAGACTGCATTTTAGTAGGTGACATAAAAATGAATATCGAATTCTAGATTATACATAGAACATAATCTATTGGGTGGATCTATTTCGCTTCTTAGATATTTGTGCTTGAAAGAATGAAATCTTTATGGCAACATGTTAGAACCGATGGAACGAACATTTGATTGCCTGTTTATTGGCGTATTACTTTCTAATTTTTATTTCATAACGTTGAAGTCACAATGCAATAATTCCCCCGTTGTTTGAAATCTGATAATTTCTCCCTCAAAAAAGGATATACATTAAATATTCAATAAATCAGTTTTTAAAATTTTTCAGTTGTTTCTGAATGTACACAAGGTTTGTTGTGATAAAAACGCTGTAGAAAACCCGAATACTCATTACGATAAACACCTCATGTTTTTATTCTAACAGAATGGTTTCCTAATGGATTAGTGCAAACACTTTCGGTGATGACTACGGATTGAAATCATCTTAGACGCAGCTAAAATTACAGCTTTAAAAATTTTCAATCTTCTATGTCTAAAGATCATATGTTCAACAATTTTGAATTTAAAAAGCTTACACCAATTCAAATGGTGAGGGCAACCATTGAATTAATGCAAAAACTCCTTCTATGCTTAACAATAATCACATGCGTAACAAGGCATCCTTATAGCTGTGATTGATTAAAAAAAATTCGATACCTTTTCATGCTGAGTACATTAGAGAAACACAATTCATTTATATTTTTTCTCAAGAAATCGTCACCGTGATTCTTGCTTCAAATGTGTACACACAGTAGCTTAAAATCTATTTAATTAAAATCTGGATATTTTAAAGTTTAAAGGAAGCAGTTCCTCAATAATTTTCGAGATTTAATACCTAGTCAGAGTGATTTCTATGTTGAGATGCAATACCCAAATAAGTTGTGGCATCGACATTACTGCTTCAAAGTGCATTATTTTCATGAAAAATGTACATCCGCCATAATAAATATTTAGACAAGTATGAATGTAGCGCAGTGTCTATTCTATAATGACAGATTTGGGATTGTTAGTAGGAACTTCAGGTCTGAAGTAATGTCGCATAAGCGCCACATAAAAGACCGGCTAACGAAGAAATATTAATTAGTATATAACTTAAAATTGAGTGTGGTGTGCGGTAGGGTAGCTCAGTGGTTAGAACAACAGATTCCGAAGTAAATATTAACAGGTTCGAGCCCTGTCCGCGGCAAATTCTGGACAGTACGTGATGAGTTCCTAATAAGAACGAAACCGGTCTACTGGATGAATTGCCTTTTCCACACTATACAATACCTAGTTTATACTGACAAATGTACTTAATGGGACAGATATATATATATATATATATCAAGATCGCAACCGTGATTAAAGTAAGTATGAATATATTGGAATAAATAAGTTACAAAAAAGACTGAAAAAGTTGAACAATTCATAGACCCTATTATAAATTAACTGGAAGGCACAAAGTAAAGTTGTTAATACTCCTGCTTTAAAAATCTTAGACAAACAACAAGACCGCAACTCATTTGCTATTGGACAGTACAACATTAGTAGTCCAAATAACGAGGAAGGCATAATTAAACGAATATTAGTGGAGCGGGCAGTGATAACAATTATTTAAATCAAGTATTTGGTCTACATATAAACAACAGTCCCACTATATACACATATTTGTCATTATAAAATAACCATTGTATAAATTATAAAATGCAATTCGTCCACATGACTGTTTTCGTCCTTATCGGGAACTCTTCGGGTACTATCCACAATTAACTACCTACAGAGCTCGAATATGGATACGTCTGGTTCGGAACGAGGCATAATCCAGCAGATAGGCTGCCAAAATTACTTTCCTTGTCAATTTTGAATCCTTTACGAAATGGAGTATGAATCTGTTAGAAGATTTTGACAATAAAATCTCATAATTTGAAATGCAATCCATTTTGTAAATTTCCATTATTACGTGGTATACTGAAGCGTATTTCTAAAGTATCTGAATTTATTTCTGGCTGAATGCATATCGGGACAAAAATATCGGCCGAATACATACCGAGTCAGATGAAACTTCATTGATCTCACTTCAAATCATAATTCTAATGAATAAATGAATAAATGAATAAATGAATAAATGAATAAATGAATAAATGAATAAATGAATAAATAAAAAAATGAATAAATGAATAAATGAATAAATGAATAAATGAATAAATGAATAAATGAATAAATGAATGAATAAATAAATGAATAAATGAATAAATGAATAAATAGATAAATGAATAAATGAATAAATGAATAAATGAATAAATGAATAAATGAATAAATGAATAAATGAATAAATGAATAAATGAATAAATGAATAAATGAATAAATGAATAAATGAATAAATGAATAAATGAATAAATGAATAAATGAATAAATGAATAAATGAATAAATGAATAAATGAATAAATGAATAAATGAATAAATGAATAAATGAATAAATGAATAAATGAATAAATGAATAAATGAATAAATGAATAAATGAATAAATGAATAAATGAATAAATGAATAAATGAATAAATGAATAAATGAATAAATGAATAAATGAATAAATGAATAAATGAATAAATGAATAAATGAATAAATGAATAAATGAATAAATGAATAAATGAATAAATGAATAAATGAATAAATGAATAAATGAATAAATGAATAAATGAATAAATGAATAAATGAATAAATGAATAAATGAATAAATGAATAAATGAATAAATGAATAAATGAATAAATGAATAAATGAATAAATGAATAAATGAATAAATGAATAAATGAATAAATGAATAAATGAATAAATGAATAAATGAATAAATGAATAAATGAATAAATGAATAAATGAATAAATGAATAAATGAATAAATGAATAAATGAATAAATGAATAAATGAATAAATGAATAAATGAATAAATAAATAAATGAATAAATGAATAAATGAATAAATGAATAAATGAATAAATGAATAAATGAATAAATGAAAAAATGAATAAATGAATAAATGAATAAATGAATAAATGAATAAATGAATAAATGAATAAATGAATAAATGAATAAATGAATAAATTAATGAATTAATTATTATATGAATTAGTGGATCGATGATTGACTGACTGAATGAACCATTGGATGAGCAATTGAATTAATTAATGTTTTAATAAGTAAATAGTTAACTGAATGAATGAATAAATGCGTTCTTGAATTAGTAAATAAATAAATTAATGAACTGATAATTGAATTAATTAATTTATTAAGTAAAATGGTTTAATAAATCATTCAATGGTTAAATTAAACTATATGTATGCCCATTAATGAAATGTCACATGAATGAAAACAAGAACGACTGGATAAATAAATAAATTAATATATAGATTAACTAAATTATTTTTAAGTAAAAATTTTAAAAATTCATTCAATGAAATTCTATACAATTGAAAAAGTAAACAAATGAAGAAATAAATTGATGTTAAATAAAACGAATTAAAATTGAAATTAAAAATATATGGAAATGTGAACTATTTATTGTATAAGTGAGTTTAGAATAGGTCACAAAAGTATGAAATTTAATAAAGTATAATAGTCGTATTAAAATTAAAATTATGATTAATCAAGTTAAAAAATAGTTATTCGAATGATATGTTTCATCCTTATAAAATTACTTAAAATTAGTATAATATTAATTTAAATTTATAGAGCAATTTAGGGAATATATCGATAAATATAAAAAATGAATTGAAAGGGTATTGCTTAAACTGGTTGTTCTTCTTAAAACACACAGTCATCTAATCAATTCAGAAACAATAACATTTTAGTGAACTAAACAAAAGTAAGGATAAATAAATATATCGACAAATGTCAAATGCATAGGGACGTTCTTTGGTGCTTCAAATTTTAAGGCGTCGAAACAGATGGTAGATAAGGTCAAATGCCGCCTAGATACTGATGAATAACGTGAATAAATTTGGTGCTATTGAAGCATAATGAAATAATGTGAACGCAGGAAAAGGTATGTGGACAAATCAACATGCTAGGCAATGCGGATCGAGAAAGAGAGGAATTTGGCTCTGTTGACTGGATACAAGGTTGACAGAGAGAAATCTAATAATACGCATCTCGCAGGTAAAACAACAATCAATTTTCATTAAGTTAAATAACGATGAAATAGTTGAACATGTTTAAAGACAAATTAAGGCAAAACTATTCACAAGAATCTGCTTCAAAAACTCCAACCTAGGAAACAACAAATAAGTAGAGGATTCATTTTTATTCGTTAATAGCTTTTCTTTCTGGGAAATTCAGTTTAAGTTAAATAAATGAAGGACTAAACGTCTTATCAGTCGGGAATAAAGTCAGTCTGAACTTAAATAACGAAGCTAAAGAAATAAAAGGGTCAAACGAAATATGAATCGTATTTCAGTCTAAACAGATTTTGTACAAATAAATATGTGTAATCTTCAATGTCTATCCATTTATTTACATACCAAACTAAAAAAAATACTTAAGCATATACATATATTTACATATATATTTGTCTATCTACCAGTAGCCGTACATGCGAATCTACATATTTTTCATATAATAATTAGATATTTCGCCTAAATTTTTATCTATGTATTGGTCAATCTAATTTCTATCTGCTCATCTATGTCTATTGCATTAAATCTTCCATTCATTCTATATAATTAGCCATTAGTATGACTTTTATCTTTCCAAAATATAATCCAATCAAAATGATATATCCATCTATTAAAAGAAGCGTTAATTTAACATTTTAAATTTTATTTACCAAACCCGCATTATATATCTTTCATTTTCTTTAATTTTACCAAAATACATAAATCTATATAAGTCTTTCCGTTAAATTCACTGAATGACATTATAGTAGTCCATTTACACCTTTTCATTGATAAAGACAAGTAGCAAATTATTTTGCATTTTTATGTATGGTAATTTAAAAATTGCACTATAACTCACAAATCTACTACTTATTAGTTTTTTTATATTTATTTTAAAAAGAATAAATTTCCGCGTCTTAAATATCGGACTTCGATTTTATTATATCTTACACATTATACAAATTTAATTTAAAAAATTTAAATTAATAGATGCTGTTTTTGGTAGAGAACTTACATGTATGTAATTTTGTTACTAGGTGCGCAACGCGTAATACAAAAACGTAAAATGTATTTCAACCTTAAAACCCTAAGCTTTTGTTTAACAGTACTGTGTGTTTGTTTTTATAATTATAGTTATATATATATATATATATATATATATATATATATATATTAATACATAATGAGATAACAGTAGCAGCATGTTCCAAATCCTGCGATCAGTTACCTTTTACAGACCGAAAAAATATTCTGCCGATGAACAAATTTAACTTCAGTTTAATTTAGTGGTTTCATAGCTTATGTCACTTTGTATTTTTACCAGCCAAATAGATTAATTTTGGCAAGCAATAAGTAAAATCTGGAAATGACAACTAAACCTTATTAAAATGCCTGGAATTTAAAGTGTGAGGTGATATGATGAAGCTGTATTATCCGACATAAGGAATATCTACCTGAGGTCATATGCAACTTTTTAATGCGCAAGGTGGCTAAAAGGAGTAAAGCTTGTTCTATCATCAACATAAATGTGTCGACCATTATAACTTACTAATAACCTAATCCCATTTCAACAGTTGAAATTTATATCTGCTTAGGACATAAATTAGTAAGAAATGGCAAACAGAATGCCTTCAGTAATTGGAGTAAACCTTAGAAACTTTCTTAACGGAAGTTTTTCTGTCTGTAATCGTGAATTCTACTATTATTTTTTGCTAAATTAAAGCACATTGAGAAGATCTCATTTTACGTTTAATAAAATAATACCTAAATATAGATTTCGAGATAATTTCTTCAAAATTCTTTGCGGACAATTTAATAAAATACTAACAAATAGCATCAAAACTAGCACAAAAGTGACGAATGAACGCCATAATCGTTACTAAAACAATCATTGGTTGCGCGGGAAATGGTAACAATTCTTCAAATCAAGTATGCGAGCTAGAAGTAAACACCAATCCTATTGAATATAAATTGTACAACCGATATTTCCAGTCAAGTACAAAACATGCAAGACAACTAGAGGTGAGATCCGAATATCTAATTTTGCTATTCATATGAATTGCGGTTTGATCCTCGTAAGTGAGTTTACCGTCGAACTTTGATGATGATCATGGAAGTTTTAAACCCATTAGTACGCGTGAGTGACGGTAGTTTTGTTATGTTGTTCGACGAATGGTTAACTTCAATAGGATTGGTGTTTACTTCAAGCTCGCAAACTTGATTTGTAGTTATTTGTTATTAATAGCTCTAATTGATATGATAATTCCAGCAACCGATTGTAATATGCAATTCAATAGGAATATAATTTAAGGAACCCCACACACAAACGCAGGTGAACATATTAATCTTTCGTTCAGGTAAAACCTATATGACATATTTTTAAACCTAACGTTCCACCTATTCACCCAAAATCTATCATGATATTACAAAAATCAGACAACCTAGAGAAGTATTATTGAATTGTGCATTTATATAATTCAACGAACATTAGTTGCGCGGGCGGTGATAACAATTATTTAAGCACGTCTTTATATATGTTTGTGACGAAATCTACAAACATCTAATGTTTGTGATTGCATAGAAATTATGCATCCGACATTTCCAGACACGTACAATGTATGCAAGACTATTAGAGGTGAGAGCCGCATATCTAAATATGATTTCCATGTATATTCAATGCGGTTTGATCCTCGATAGTCATTTTGCCGTCTTACTCTGATGATGATCATGGAAGGTCGAAACGCGTCAGTGCGTTGCGACTGGCGGTAGTTTTGTTATGTTGTTCGACGACTGGTTAAATACAATGGGATTGGCGTTTACTTCAAGCTCGCAAACTTGCTTTAAAGAATTGTTGCCACCACCGGCGCAATCAATTATTGTTAAATTATCACCACTCATTCGCGAAGTTAATGATTGTTTAATTTTATAACTTATACACGCTTAACGGAAATTTTAGAAAGTTAATCTTCGTGAATGCATAGAATTTGTGCAGGTGACATTTCCAGTCAATTTCAATATATTCAAGACTGTTAGAAGTGAGAGCTGCATATATGATTTTGCTTTCCTTACTTTTCTTAAATATGCATTGCGGTCTCATCCACGCTATTCATTTTTTCGTCGTGCGTGATGATGATCATAGAAGGTCGAAACGCGTCAGTACGTGTGACATGACGTTATTTTATTTTATTGTGCGACTCGACAAATATAATGGAATCAGTGCTCATATTAAGTTCGAAATCTTGATTTAAACGATTATTGCAACCACCCGCGCAATCAATGATTGCTTAGGTGCTAAAAATATTTATTTCTCCTATAACCTAATATTATATTATTTACAAAATAATAGATTTCACTATTTAGATAATCTTCTTTTATCTCAAAATGAATTTAAATGACAACATTTACAGCGTCCATGAATTTTATCTATTTGGCGGGTTCGATTTCCTGTCGCACTCCAAAGTAGCAAAAATGACATTGACCTAAACATTCATTAACACAGAAATCTATGAAGTTGTACTTTCTATTTCTCTAACGCTACTTAGTCATTTAGTTTATGGGTTTTAGGTGCAAGACTGGTCTTGTATTAATAACTTTTATTTTGATTGAATCTTCTTATCAATGCTGAATTCAGCAGATCCTTGTCTTTCTAAGTAAGCAAGTTTGCGACTAGACGCGTCTGGCCTAATACAAAAAATTACTTATTTTATTTTTTTCGCAACCGGGATTTTATGTTGGATGGACTCATTGAACATCACTCTACTCAACTGCATATTGCTATAAAATTTCAGCTTTCCTTTCTTTGGTTATTGCCAATATAGTTTTGAAATAATGTGTTTCTGATAAGGATAAATGACATTTTTTTATTCGAAGCACCATTAATATGACATCAAAACCCAGAGTTCGAATGCCATATAAAACAGTAACGCCAAGTACAAATGAATTTAAGAATACATGCGTTTATATATATATATATATATATATATATATATATATATATATATATATATATATATATATATGCATATGCATATGCATATGCTTATGCGTATAGATGTAAATATCTATTACGAGTTTAAGAGAGAAATATGCATATTTCGAACCATCGAGCTTGTTTAAATCACATAATGATTTACATTATTGATAGCAGAACTGGCTGAAAGATAACAAAAATTATTGTGGCAGCTTTGTGCAAGAAGATCTATACTTTAATTTAGACAACTGCTCAACGTAGTTTTTCCTCGCAGCATAAAAAGATGAGCATAATTTATGCAAGATGCTCGCAACGCATAAGTTAGAGATACAATAAATATCAGTGCTACCGTCTACTGTTAATATTATTTGCTAACATTATTGCTCACATTATTAGTGTCAAGTAGAATGAGAGAAAGCATCACAATCAAAACTTTCCTTATTGCTCCTCACATAGTTTTGCTTAGTTGACAAAATAATTATTTCCAGTTTATAACTTCTGCATTTGTTTGACTATTTTCCCTCTTTTATCGCTGCATCACATTTTCTGTCAGGTGTACGACGCTGGTAGAATAGTAGTGCACGATAACAGCTAAACTAAATTTATTCACACCAACTAGCAATGTACAATGAAGAACAGAATATCGAATAAATTAATCAGGTATCGTTTTTGTAAAATAAGGCTTAAACATTTCAATGGCTAAATTCATCTTAAAAACTGTGTTTTGCACAACGATATGGAAAGCAGCCTAACAACATCCCAAATCTATTCTATGATAGCACAAATTCTATATTTTTTACCATGTACACGATACGACAAAACCGCTTTCATTTATCTGTATTGACACGTATATACCTGTCCGCGGCAAATTCTGGCCAGTACAGGATGAGTTCCCAATAAGGAGGAAACCGGTCTACTGGATGAATTGCCTTTTCTATAATATACAATTATTAGTTTATACTGACATATGAAAAGTAATTAATGGGTCAGGTGTTTATATCAAGACCGCAACCTTAATTATAATAATAATAATGTATATAACTACTTTGTTCTTAAACAGAATACAAAAGAAAACCCGTTGCTGTGCTCCAGAACTCTTAGAATTTGAGCTGCGTCTATCATTCCAGTTTGCCTAATTACAAAGTAAATTTTAATTGCATAACTGTCATGCTGTCACGAACAAAACATTTTACATTAATGCAGCATAAGGATAGCAAAGGTGTCGATCACGTAAACCCAATAACAAAATAAAAATAATGCAATAAACATATCAATCAATTAGAGTATTCACGAGTTTACTAGCTGTAGGCATGACACGAAGCACGAATTTTAAAAACGTTAATTAACGTTTTACTATTTTTGTTCAGTTCGATTAAGCTGGCACGGCAAATCTAAAATATCTCACATCTCATGCATTAATAATCGTATTATTAAACAAGCCCAAAAGCAAATTGGCCATAAATTCAACACCGCATTTAATTTGAAAGCATTGTCAAAGGACGTGGTTATGAATTTTTGACAACATACTAATGACTAATAAACTAGTCAACAGGAATACCTTCTGAGTGTGATAGACAAATAAACACTCCCACGTACAAATCGATCTTTATATATATATATATATATATATATATATATATATATATATATATATATATATATATATATTCATACACACAGCCAAATGGCATAAAATTTCCGAACATAGAGCTTATATGCAAGTATGTATTAGGTGTTGCGAACCTAGTAACAAATTAGTTCAGTTGTGACCAGAAGGATAAACCAAAGGCAGCATAAACGGAAAGTATAATCTCATGCACATTCGTTTCGTGCTTACTGGCGACTCATCAGTAGGAGCCGGTATTACGCCCTGTAACCACTATATATTTGGTCAAAGAATGTGGAATAATAGGACGGTACAATCTCCTAGACGAATGTGTAAACCTGCAATAGTGAAGCTAACATCATCTAAAGTCAACGACAATGCGACTTCAACGCTAACTCACACTATATAATATATATACCGAGTCTGTAATGGATACTAACACTATGGCTATTGTGTTAGTAACCGATACCAACATTGTTGTACGTATATTTAGATAATTAAACGAAAATTGGTTGCGTTTACCCAGATTCGAGCAGTGTTCGCAGCAAAATCTGGACAGTACATGAAAAGTTCCCAATAAAGATGAAACCGGTCTTCTGGATGAATTGGCTTTTCTAAACTATACAATGCTTAGTTTAGACTGACACACATGTGTATATAGTGGGACTGGTGTTAATAACAATGTCGTTACCTTGATGGGTGCAGTGGAGCGAATATGCAATTTTGTTTTAGGACGTGGTACCTAGAGACAAATTAATTCAAATAGTACCAAAGCCTGCATGAATGAAATGTACAATCTCATGTATACATGCGTTTCATGCGTTATGGCGACTCATTAGTAGGAACCGATTATACGTTCTGCCTCCACTATGTATGTGGTCAAGAAATTTCTGACAGTTTGGACGAAGCGTTTATATTAGCAGTAAGTCTTACCGACATTTTACGTCAAGTGTCAGATAGCACAATTGCAATCAGACATTTGAAATCGCTTGGAATTTCATACGTATGATATTGTTTCAATTTCCATTCAGGGGTTATAAGCTAACATGATCAGTATAACCTTTTGTCGAAAACACACTTACATAAATATTATTTTGTTTAAAAGAAAGAAAATGCGATTAATAAAATAATGTTATAGTTATCTGAAACGCTGATAAGAATTTCATGGTTAATACAACGACAAGTCTGGCTAAACAATCGAATAAAACTAAACATTTCTAAGAAGCCTTATCGTATTTACCTTGGAGAGAAATAATTAATAATCTGCATTGGTTAAGAATTTAAAAACGATTTATTCTGCATAAGTAATCCTCTGGGAAAGTTGAAGTATTAAGTTACTGATTCAACAAACCATTTAAAACTAAGACAAATTTTCGATTTCAGCAATATTTCAGCATTACTTCAAGCCCTTAGAAAATGTACTACTCATAAAAATAATTTTTTTACTATTACCATCTTGATATAAAAACCTGACCCATTAAGTGCATGCACTTTTTAGTATAAGCTAAGAATTATATATTGTATAAAAGGCAATTCATCAAGTAGACCAATTCGACCTTAATGAGAAATCATCACGTATTGGCCAGAATTTTCCGCGGACAGGGCACGAACCTGGGCAAGTCTGCTTCGGAATCTGGTGCTCTAACCACTGAGCCACCCTGCGGCAGGGTGGCTCATAAACTTAAAAACTAAATAAATAACTAACTAACTAACTAACTAGCTAACTAACTAAATAATTAATTAATTTAATTACTTAATTCTTAAATTGACAACTGGTTGACTAACTATTTAAAAACTAAATAACTACTTAACTATCAAAACAGCGATATAAATGACTCTTTGTATTTAACCAAGCGTCGTACAAAATAACAAAACTGTCGCCAGTCGCAACGCACTGATGCGTTTCGACCTTCCATGATCATCATCAAAGTATGACGGAAAACTGACAAGCGAGCATCAAACCGCATTGCATAGATTTATGGAAATCAGGATTAGATATGCAGCTCTCATCTCTATTAATCTCACATACATTGTACTTGACAAGAAATGTTGGTTGTACAACGTCTATGTGGTCACAAAAGTTAACTTTTGCAACTTTCTACACATATATACTTGCTTTCCATATATATATATATATATATATATATATATATATATATATATATATATATATACATTGCTGTTTGATCCTGACAAATCGGTTTGTCGTCGTACTCTGATGATGAACATCGTACTAAGAAAGGCGTCAGTAACTGTTACTGACGATACTTTTTCTATGTTGTTCGACGGGTTAAATAAAATGGGATTGGTGTTTATTTCATGCTCGCAAACTTGATCGAAATAATTGCCTTCACCACCCTCGGAAGCAATGATTTTCAAATTTTTTTACCTATATATATATGCGATAAAAGCTGCAAAAGGTGAATGTTCGTGATAGCATAAAAATTTAACAGGAGATATTTCTACTCAAATACAATGTATGCGAGTCGACAAGAGGTAACAGCCGCATGTCTTAATTTGCTTTCCATAAATATGGCTAGCCGTTTGATCTTTGCCAGTCAGTTTGACGTCGTGATCTGATGATGATCATATATACATATATATATATATATATATATATATATATATATAGCAAAATCTGCAAATAGTTAATGGCCGTGACTTTATAGCAATTGTGCAGCCGACATTTCCAGTCAAGTACAATACAGGCGAGACTGTTGAAGGTGAGAGCTATCAGTCTTGGTTGGCAGACTATCCAAAGAGCAAAAACTCCGAAAACAAACCATCCTCACTCGGAATGTGTGACATAGTGTTATTTTACAGTTAACACATATAACCATGAACGACACGAATTACAATGATTACATACTGGGCCGTGCAGAGTTGATAAGCGAAATCGGGCTACTATAGGCAACTTCCTTTTACTTTCTTATTGACAGCCAAACAATATGGTTCTTTTAAAATAATATGAAGATGGTTGGTGTTGATCATACCACTGAGCCTAATATCGGGTTGCCAAATATCGAAAATAATTTAAGTAGACTTCCATTCATTAAACTTTGGGTAGGTTTTAACATCATTGCATTTAATATGTGAACATTAAAACAGCTTGGAAAACAAGAAGCTCTTTCATGTGCGTTGGATAAATTAGAAATCGACGTATGTTGCGTATCAGAAAGCAGAATACAGGATCCCACGTTCATTACAAAACCGATCATTAACAAGTACTGACGCCCTTCTTATTACGATTTTCATCCCCGGAGTACGACGGCAAACCGACTTGCGAGGATCAAATAGCAATGTATATATATGGCAAGCAAGAAGTATATTTGGAGAAAGCTGCAAAAAGTTAACTTTTGTGACTACACAGAAGTTGTTCAAACCAATTTCTTGTCAATTACAATGTATGCAAGACTACTATGAGTGAGAGCAGCATATCTAATTTTGCTTTCCATATATATGCAATGCGGTTTGATCCTCGCTAGTCAGTTTGCCGTCGTACTCAGATGATGATCGTGGAAGGTCGAAACGCGGTAGTTTTGTTATGTTGTACGACGACTGGTTAAATACAATGGGATAGGTGTTTACTTAAAGCTCGCAAACTTGATTTAAAGAATTGTTACCGCAACCCGCGCAATCGATTATTATTTAAATATTTAAATGACTGACAAACAATTTAAACAAATATCCTATTTTTTTCTTTAAATCAAGTTTGCGAGCTAGAAGTAAACACCAATCCCATTGTATTTAACCAGTCTTCGAAATAATACAATACAAAAAAACAATGGGATTGGTGTTTACTTCAAGCTCGCAAACTTGATTTAAAGAATTGTTACCACCACCCGCGCAAACAATCCTATTTACTTTGCTAATAAATAAATCGCGGCGATAAAAAGTTATAATGCAAAATTATTTTGAATTTTGCATTTTATCGACCAAATATTAAATTTTTATACGTCAATTTATCATTTCTTCATTTACACAATTTATTAATGTACAATTCTATACAATTTGTATATTAAAATGTCTAAATATATAACGATAATATGCATCCAAGTTACCAACAATTAACCTTATCACTAGCATTGGATTGTTCCATTTTTGCCTAGTTGTAATACATGTTTTCATTATCATCGTGTGTAATGCTTCAACCCTCCAATTGATCTCCAATATGTCATCGACACATTTTATCAAAGTGTAACGAAACCTGCCCACACAATTTGATTTAAATTGTCTACGTATTCTCATTAAAATATTACCAGCAATGATATCTGAAGATTGATCTGAAATACCTCATTTAGTACTCATTTACAAGTTAACGACGAATATTTCACGATATTTTCCGTCAGCGCGACATTTTATTTCTGTAGTATTCAACACCTGTTCTATAGCCACGTTTATCAAAATCTATGTATATAATGCGTATTTGGTGTTGCGGAATTGAAGGACACCATAGAAATACTAGGAATAAGACGTATGCTATCCAATGAAAATTGAGGTACACTAGATAATGTATGCCGGCGTTTCGGTATTTTCCAAATACCATCATCATGTTAGTACTAATACACAATAAGCCAGTCAAACACGAATTATGGTAATTGTAGTAATCATATTCAAATTGATCAGTCCTTATCAATTGAACCTCCCTGTGGCGATGCTTCTAGTTAATTCGTTGTAGATGCTTTCAGTTCCAGCCTGGATAAAAATAATATCGCGCTGATATCAAATTGGACATTGGCCGGTTTAGTTCGAGGATACACAACTGCAAACGACATTCTTCCATCTGTATGCTTTCTGTGCTTCCATTTGATTAAGTGAACGAATAAATTCTATAGAAAAATCGGGTTTAAACTACAAACCGATTTCTGTAAAAATCCGATATCGCATTAACTAAACTTCAGTGCAAGTCAAAACTTCTATATTAGATAAATGATTACTACAAATTGAAGCAAACTGTAGGAGTTAATACACAAATGAATTGAAATGCAGTTCTTAATATTTCAAAGTAGAAAAGAAAACAATGAAACATTTTCTATGATATTTTTCGGCAAATGAGAAAGCAAAAATACGACAATGTTCTCAAACTCGTGTTTCAAATAGTTGATAAGTGGGCGTTAAATTACTCGCTAAATTAATTAACCGTTTGACAGGTCGCTGCGCATTGCCTGCCCGGTTTTGAATCTCTATTTCTGTTGACCTCACATTGAAAACCGAATGACTAACACCTCAGTTGTGTCGCATTGGTATTTATCACTTTATTAATTTAAATTTTTGTGTTGCCATACGTAACTTATAGAAGAATATAGTACATTTTTGTTCTGAGCCGGTAAATTCGAACTTTTAATTAAATTTTTAACTGTTTCGACCAGGACAGTTGAATGCGGTGGTATGCCGTATATAAAGATGATGATGATGATGATAATAATAATAATAATGAGAAACTGTTTTCTAATGTCAATTTCAATAGACTTGTATTCGCTATTTCTTATTTTCTTCACTGTTGAGTGAGATTTGCAAAATTTGTGTTTGGATTTTTTAGAATAAATTTGTCAGTTTGATATGTATTTAATTCTTGAAGACCAATTTTATCTGCCCAGTCGTTCAACTCATTTGTACGAGAAGACAAATTTTATCCATAGCAAATAAAAATATAAAAGAATGAATTTAGAGAATAAATTTCTGCAATAACTCTACCATAAATATGACCTACCATTAAAGTCGATTAATACAGGGCTCAAAATTAGTCTGCATAAATCGGTAATACAATTTGGCTAAACTAATAAAAGTTTGAAAAAACTATTTCCATTTAAACAATCAATTATTGCACGCGTGAGGGTAACATTTCGTTAAATCAAGTTGGCGAGCTTGAAGTAAACATATATCTCATTGTACTAAACCAGACGTCGAACAACATAGCAAAACTACCGCCAGTTACACGCACTGACGCGTTTTGACCTTCGATGATCATCATCAGAGTACGACGGCAAACTGACTAGCGAGGATCAAACCGCAATGCATATATATATGGAAAGAAAAATTAGATATGCGGCTCTCACCTTTAGTAGTCTCGCATACATTGTACTTGAATGGAAATAGAGGTTGCCCTAATTCAGTGAAATCAAGAACATTAATTTCTTTCCAGATTTCGCCACATGTATAAATAGGTAATAAAATTAAGCAATCATTGATTGCGCGGATGGTGTTAACAATTGTTTAAATCACGTTTGCGAGCTTGAAGTAAACCCCAATCTTAATTCCATTGCTGGTACGACTCATCTATATGTTTGCTAATACACAATTATTTCAGTAAAGCATTCAATACTAACGTGTTTCTTCATGAAGCGATATTTTTTCAAATATTGCGGGAACAAAACACAGCAGTGTGTACAACGTGCGAAACCAAATGATCAAGCTCTGGATTTCGTTTCGCTGCCGCTAACGCTACTAAAGAAGAGTTACCCAATGAAGTTAACTAGTACGTGGTCTACAGTTTCCTATCCAAAGTTTAATTTAGAAAAATTGTGGTGACATGTAGTTAACTAATGCCGTAATACTTTCAGTTAATATATCAATAATAAGCAAAACCTAGAAAGAAAACATGGTAACAACGTTAAAGTAGAATAGGACGCAAGGGTACAATCGCTCTGAAAATGATTTAAGTAAGGAGAATGATCAGAAGTAGGATCACCGTCGGAAAAAACTGGCTAATTTGAAGCAGCTGTCTAATGATGACTAATTAAATCGGCAGTCAATACATCTGCTAAAACGTTTGCATAATATAAAAATTCTTTCATTGAATAATACATTGATTTAATACGTATGAAAGTAGGTAGAACCCGGTAAACTACAGCTGATAAAGAAATTAGTATAGCAAGAAACGTGCGGGTCTAATTGCGCTAGAAATGATCCATAGGAATTGAATGTTCGTAAATACAATCTGTGCCAGCATCGGAAATGGTCAATTGTGAGGAGTTGTCTAATTAGGACGTAGACATGCCATTTTAAATGATTCGAATGTCATCTCAAAGACGTAGTTTATATTAAATCGATTATATGCCATGTGATGAAATCATGACATAATACGTTGACTTAATATATCTACATGAAGCAGAAAGCAGTAAAACGCAGCTGATAAATAAGCTAGACTCTCATAAAAGTTGCGAGTAAAATGACGCTGTAAATGAACTATAGAAATCGAATGTTCCGAAGTACGATCTGTTTTGGCAACCAAACGGGGATACTTGTTAGGAATTCTATAATAATGAAAACACCATTCCCAACTAAACAGATTGTATTTGATACCGCACGCATCGTTTTGATTATAGAAAATGTTCTGTAAAATAATACGTTGATTTAATATATATATGCATTAAGCGGAACATAGTAAGCCGTAGCGGATAAATAAATTATAATCGCACAAAACGTGTTAGACCAATGACAGCGGAAATAAAAACTTAGAACCGCCATCAGTAATGCATACTTCTGAAGAGATGTCGAATATGGACGAAGCAATGTCTTAGTGAGTGGATTGTATTTGAAACCGATCTCATCGTTTAAATTATGCAAAATATATGACTATATAATCAAAGTATTACAAAATACATGAGTGGAAATGAAATATAGAAGCCTAATGGTTGTAAGTACAAATTTGTAATAACAACCGAAATCAATCCCTCTGAGGAGCTGTCTAATAAGACTGTAAAACGCCCTATTAAATGGACCGCATTTGTCGCCGTCAGGATAGTTTAGATTAATTAAAAAATAACTTGTTAAATAATACCTTGGCATTGTGATTAGATTTAAAAAGCTTACACCATACAGAACGCAGTAAGTTAGAGCCCACATATTATACTCAAATTGCATCCGACATGCGGGTCCAATGATTTTGGAAACGAAATATGTGAGCCGAGTGGCCGTTATACAATCCCTGCCGCCAGCGGATTTGGCTAATTCTGATGATCTGTCTTATAGCAATCAAGCATGTCCTAGTAAATAGAATGTCTCCACCTTTTGGACGCAATATTTATGCTATATAAATATATATAACTATATAAATAGAACTATGACATAAGACTATAGGGCTGCAATTTTGAATTAGATAGACTTTGAAACAATTATCGTTTACGCGAGAAGCGATATCTATTACTTAATTTAATTTTGCTTATTTTACGGTGGATGCCACATTCATTGTACCGAACTAGTCGAAAAACATCTTAAAATAACCATGAGTCACACGTATTGCCTTTTCTACATGATGTAATGTTTAGTTTATACTTGAAAAGGCGTATATATATATATATATATATATATATATATATATATATATATATATATAAGGTTGTATTTATATCAAGATCGTAACTTTGATTTACATAATTTTCATCACCACCCGCACAACCCATGATCATTTAGTCGCATGTACAGTCCAGTCAATTGTATGCTAGTCTACTAGGGTTGAGAGATGCATATCTGATTTTGTTTACTCAAAATATGCCTTTCGATATTCAGTTTCTCGTCGTACTCAGATGCTGATCATTAAATGTGGAAACGCGTCAGAACTCGTGACTGGCCTTGTGTGACTTATTTGATATAATTCTATTGAATCAAATTTCGCATAGTTTATCATGTAATTGCACCATGACACGTTTTATAACAGCTAACTGAAATTATTTTTTACAGCGCCAATTCTTTAGTAACGATCTTGTCTGTTTGATTTGTGTACGCACTTTATGATACAAATGATTTGGCACCAGATGAATAAAAATGATGTGCAATCAAACTAATTTCATGTGTTGATCGTGAACAGATAGGCATTTAATCCAAAAGGCCTCCAATTATTAATGTAGGTACAAGTTAATTTGTTGTAATAATATGCCAATGATTAATATTTAAAAAAAACTAATAGTCGACATGAATATTCTACATTCCATTTTATGATTTAAGAAAAATTAAGGTCAAATCCCATAGAAGGGCCAAAACAATCCACTGAACAAGTCAGATTGTTAGAAAATAAACAAGAAATAGTATTTAGGCCGTCAACTAATCACGGTCAATAGACATTTGATAAGTTTTCTTTTATTTCTAGAATGTTTACAATATTAATGAAAATATGTACACACGGAAGACCGATAAGCAATAAACAGTGAACTGGACATAATTGTAATCCAATTAGAATTGCACATATCTAAACGAAGTTTATTGAAGAGACTTCCGAGAGTGGCATTCGCAATAAATAAGTCCCAAGATGACATACATAAAAATATTTCAATGTGTATGGAAAAATGTTGTTGTATTATACCAATTTTTAGGTTGCCTTCGGGTCAAATTGCTATCTAGCATATGGAATTCGGATGCAATGTTATTCAAAAATAATCAGGCAGTGCAGAAAGAGAGATAGAGAACTTCTGATGGAAATTATTGTTTTCCTAAAGTTTTTGTGTGCATTTTACACTAGTGGTGAAAGAAATTACAAAAGAAGTTACGTTATCTGGAAACTTTCTGGTCATTAAGGAAAATTAATTAATTTAAGGAAATTATTTGTTAGAGTAACTGATTGTTAAACGGCTGGATATAATTACCTCAACCACTGTCTATGCTGACTTTTTCGGATAAGTTTTCCAATCGTAGTAAAATAATGGCAGAATAAATTAATAGTCTGCTCAACAAAAATTCATCAAACAATCCGTCACAGAAACGGCGAATGGAATCAGCCTGATATCTGATTACACATTTGGTAGCTGAAATCTTGTAAGCCCAGATCAAAACATGATATATAATAGAACAATAAACTACTAAAAGATTACTACGACATGTAGTGTGACTTAAATTTACCGATGTTTATATGCATTACAAGTAATACCACTAATAAAAACTTTATCTTGTGTGAAAACAGTTATAAAATTAGCGAGTAAATGTATAAACTTTGAGAACAGACAATATAAAATTTGTGCACAAATATCTTAGTGGTTCACTTATATTTTTGGTTATTTATATAAAATCCTGCTATTGGAATTCCACATCAATATATATATATATATATATATATATATATATATATATATATATATATATATATATATATGAATGTGTGTATACAGTGCAATTTACCTATCATTCAATTTCGTACTTGTATGTCGTTGAAGATCAATTGCATTTGTTATCTCATGAAATTATTAGTTTATACTGAAATGCCTTTCATCCGGAAGGTCGCTTGGTCTCATCTCCTGTTTAATAATTGCGAATAATTACAAAGCTATTGTGTAATAGATGGCTCGAATTCATAATACAATGCAATTCTTAGGTTGCCCAGATTGTTGATAATAATTCTTTAAATCAAGGTTGCGATCTTGATATAAACACCTGTCCTATTATTGACATACATTTTCGGTACAACCTAAGTATTGCATAAGTTAGAAAAGACAATTCATCAAGTGGACCATTTTGATTCTGATTGGGGACTCTTCAAATATTGTACAGAAATTTGCCGCAGAGAGGGCTCGAAAATGGGCACGTTTGCTTTGGTGTCTGTTATTCTATCCAGTGTGCGATTCTACCGCACACTTTACACAATTTTCAGTTACATACTGTCCTATTCTCTTTGATTAGCCTTCCCTGAGTTATATTTGATAACTTCGGAGCACTATTACTCTGTTACGCGCGGCTCCGCGTTACAACCTAACGAATCTCAATTTCGACAGATACGGTTTTCCTTAGGGTCACATATACGAATACTGGGGTTAGACAATCATTCTCTTAACTTTAATTTTAGAAACAATCTCTAATAGTTTCAAGCAGTTTTAATTGAGATTTCTTGAACCGCAATTTTATTTGTAATTAATAGGGTTTTGTTTAATAATATTACACACCCACGCATAATACGTCGGTAGCATGCAGTGAATTATAGTGTTAAAACTCTCAAAAGCAGGATTTATATGTTTTGCGTTTTTAATCGTTTATCCATGAACAGAAACTACACTACTAAAACATTCTGGATTTATCTGTTGTGTTTATTATGACTTTGCTTTTGTGCCTAGGTATTAACTTTGTACTAACAATATTTTATTTTTTGCTGTCTAGAGCACGGTCAATTTTGATTAACAGTGAATTTTAATTTACTGTGCAACCTTGTTCACAATACACGTATGATAACTCGACTTATTTTTCTCAGATTATGAGACTGATTATAAGCACGGCTCACGAAACCCATTTCTTCCGACGTCAGCTACCAGGCATATGTAGGAATAGCATAGCATCGCTAAATGAACAGCTACCCCGAAAAACCTCTTACATAAATCACAAAACCTCCTACAACTTAAAAATGAATATAGGTTACTATTTTCTTTAAAAAACTTCCACAATTTATCAGCACGCAATTTGTCAAAATAGAATTCTTGCTATTATTCGTAACGTGATCAGTGAATTTTTTTGAATATTTAAAAACCTCTTCTCCAATTCAGTTTGAGAAAAATAAAGGTGTAAATTTGTCAAAATTATAGGCTAATTTACGATAACTTATTTTAATATTTCATACTCATACAGGCAGATAGGCCAAATATGTACGCTAGGACATGACATTTCATAGGGACATTATAGAATAGCTTAGGAAGTTGGTCGGCTACTCTTCTGTGTGAAAGAACTCCATGTAGAAGTTAAACGCATTTTCCAAATCAATTTACTGAAGGATTTCACTAGGCAAGAACAAATTGTCTTGTCAAGAATTTAAAATTTATTATAACTTCAAAATTTTATATATATATATATATATATATATATATATATAATCTTTACCTATTTATTTTTATTTATTTATTATGTATATATATATGTATTCATTATTATAATTAATTAATTATTTGCCCATTTATTTATTTATTTTGAAATAAAGGATTATGACAGGATTTTACTGTATATTTATTGTCAGTATTAACTAAAATGTCGATAAGATAACAAATGCAGTTCATCAACTAGACAGACTTCTGTCATATTTGGCATTCATCAATTACTTGCCAGAATTGATGCGACCGAGTTTCGTACGGAAGCACATTCGCCTCAGATTTGTAACTCAACCACTGCACAAACCCAGACGCGCAACACATGCAATTTTGAGTTATATATATCAACTGATAATTTCTGTCAGTCTTTCCCTCATGTGTAGTCTATATGGCATTACCTTCGCACTAAAGATCCAAATGGAAACATTCAATCTGCCATTATTCAACAGACACCACGCTAACTATGGAAGTGATATTAAATTTACGTATAATAGCAAGATTTAATTGTATGTATGTTGTTCGTATGAACTAGGCATCAGATAGGAGAGCAAATTCAATTCATGAAGCAGACCGATTTCGCCTTCAGTAGACTTTCATCATATACACGCCAGGATTTCTGCTGCCGAGAATCAAATCGGAACACATTAATAACAGAATATTCAAACTCATCCACTGCACATTTCAAGCCGCGCATTACACTCAATTTTATTTATATTACAACTTATGGTTTTTTGTTCGGCCTATCCTTCAGGTGGAGCCTTGTTATTTTCACGCTTAAGAGGAAACTAACTGTCAAATTAAAATCGCTCAATTAAGGGATAAGAAATAATAATTTGGGATATGAAAAATAAATAAAGTATTCTTACAGTATTCCATAATATATATCAAATTGAGGATTAATGACAGGATTCGGACTAAAAGTTGACAGTTTAAACAAAAAATGATCTATGGAGAAAAGGCGCTTCTTCAAGTAGACCAGCTCAAACTGGGGAAAATTTGTATTGGAGTCATGAACTCATGCACTGCACCAGCAATGGAGCGTACAACTGGAGATTTAACAAGCGTTAAAAAAAGTAAGTCGAATCCGATTTATTTAACTGTTTGTCTTGTTTTGCATATATATATATATATATATATATATATATATATATATATATATATATCTATATTTATATATATGTACATATATATAAATGCGGTGGGCTTGGCGCAGGGATTGAGTGCAAGACTCAAGAAAATGTGCTCGGTTCGATCCTAATTTGCGGAAAACTCAGGCAATCGCATGACGAGTTCCCATTAAAGATGAAACCAGTGCACTTGCTGAATTACCTTTGTTTCCTCGGGCAATGTTTAGATTCTGCTGACTATAGGTATATATATATATATATATATATATATATATATATATATATATATATATATGCAAACATTTAAATCAAAATCTCTTATATATTTTATATTTCCGAACTGATGGCCATATGTCAGTCGAGATAAAAATGAGACTTATTCACCAAAACCAGATAATCCGTTACACGGATAATAAAATAAATAACTGTGGCTATTTCCAGTGGCATAAATATATGAAGCCGCTTCGCAAAATAAAATAATAACAAGGATAACCGGCAATAAACCTGCTACCGGTTGGTATGCCTGCCAATCTTTAAGACAAATTGACAGTGAATCTAATCTGGACCATTTGTCTTAATCCTTATCGTTAAGCAATGCAATGTCAGTTCACAATATGTTGTATAAGAAATATCAAATATGTGATACTTCATTCAGATTCGGAACATTTTCGCTTCAATGTGAAAGTAGAACGTCAACTGTGCTAAAGTTTGCATAATTTACCACCAAATATTATCCAAATGTAAACATCTATAAATTATATATATATATATATATATATATATATATATATATATATAATTCACGTAAAATGGTGGGACTTAAGCAAGATTACCTTTTGTTAGATATTTATGTATATATGTATATATATATATATATATATATATATATATATATACATCACCGCAAGAATATGCCAGAGTGAACCTTATTATATTGTTTACTAGAAATATTTTTCGCGACAAAGAATTGATTTCATTTCCCATCCCTTTGTGCGAAACAAGGATTAGGTAATAATCCTTAAATAAATAAATAATTGTACTCATGCATTTCGAATTTACATGCGAAACATAGGCCTATATGTGTTGGCTTTTCACTAGATTCGAAATAATTTATATACATATATATATAGAGAGAGAGGGAGATTTTCCGCGAAAATAAGTTAATTTACTATTTTACAATATACATGTTGTGGGTATAAAATAAACATTGCATAAAATGGCAAAATCAATTATTCAAGTCAACCAGTTTCGCTTTTTTTGGGTACTCATCCAATGCACCATCCAAACAGCATATTCCCTGAAATTTTCAATAATATACCAACTTTAGTATTTGGATAGCCCTTCCTTGAGTTGCAGCCTATTTGACATCGCTTTCGACATCAATGTGCACCGGAAAATCAGAGCTGATCTTGATTAAGTATACAGCCGGGCCGTGGGACAAAGTTCACTTCATCTATGCACAATTAAATAGAAGGAAAGTTAATTTCATTTATTTCAAACATAAATAAGCAACATACGAGCAGTTAGATTTTCGTTCTTCCTCTTCAAGTGAAGTAGAATATTAAAAACGTGCCAAGATTCGAACTACACATGATGAGTTTTCTACAGTAAATATTTATTTGACACTGTTATTAAGATGTTTTAAATTAGTCATTAACACTAGTCTGTAGCCATAAACTCATTTCTGTCTTACCGATCACTCCTTTTAGCCTGACGCATTGACAAGGCTGACGAAAGAGCTAACCAAACTAAATCTACCACGAGAAGTGTTAAATTATTGTACTGCAGTCGCCTTCGCCAATTACTGTGCTAAAATGCATAATCTCAGTGGAGATACAAAACAAACGCGAATTTTGCCGCTTCGTCTCCAGTAGTGAAGCAGGCATCTCGCGTCCATATTCCCGGTGAAATGCTAGTCGCCTTTACCTATCCAAGGTATTTGCCGAATACTGGACCGAATTATTCGTTTAATAGATCCCCGCTTATGAAGCACTATGTTTGTGAGAGTGAAATTTTCAGCATTTTTAGTGTTCACATGTATGAAGCGACGATTCAGTTAAAAACCTTCATAAGTCCAATTAAATCGGACCCAAGAAACACCGACTGGTGGTCCTAATGTACCACATTGAGGCCAGTTTATTTTTTTGAAATGTTGTTCGGCCTCATGACAATAATTTATGTAAATGAGTTTCGGCCAATAAAATAAGGCAACTTTGATGTAGACTATGCAATCGAAGCAATAAAAGCGTCTTCAAACGGTAGCTGCAAAAGACTTTGTTAATTTTTGGTGAAAGTAAATGTAAAATGACAGGTATTTGTTTATTGATAGAAGAAACTACATCTCGCATAGCTTTTCGGCATATTCGGAATCAGATTACCAGAAGACGCCGACGGTTTCGCAAATAAAACTTGATGTCGTGATTTGTAAGGATACGCCATTGTAACAAATATAAACCTTTAAGCAACATACATAAACAATGTCAAATTTAACTCCTATTGTAAACATGATTTTAAGCAAAAAATCAGAAAAAAAAACATAATTTTGATTTTAACACAACCAACTATTTGGAGATTGTTACCGCCAAACATTATTATTAGAATAACACACTCTGTTTTATTTTAAACAATAGACAACATCATAACCTTAAGTGGCAATTCTTTCAAGCTTAGTTACGAATTTGCAAATGCTCGCTTCGTGGTGGCAATTGTTCGATGTTCAAAAGAGAATAAAAATGATTTCAATTTTCATCGTTAATGGTAATGAAGAGTAACGTAGGAAAATGAGCCATTTCTAACTGCATTTATGGTTTCAGTAAAAAAATCGATGTTTTCTGTTGCCGAGGCTTGGATACACGATGGTATTTGAGATTTTGACCGTCCAAATTTCCTAAATTCATTAATGCAATATCTAGTGGGTGTAGGGCGTAGTAATTGCTCCTGATCTTGAGTTACCAGTAGGCAAAAAGCGCATGTGTACCTGAGGTCATAAACTTTAGTATTTCTTTGTAATCCTATTTGAACTAATATTTTACCAGATTCGCAATACGTATACAGAATTTGCCGTTGTTTGTTGGGTATATCGGCGTGTCAATGTCCTGGTCTTTTAAGACAACTTGCGTGCTGTCGACACTTAAAAGCTAGGCGTAACGTTTAAGGAAACGTACTGTTCAAATAGCCTAAAATATGTCTCAGCTGTTGACAAGCACGCACTGCACTCGCCACCCCTTCCCACCTACGCACACACATTTTCTTTAATAAAGAAAATAGAGACTGCGATACGCGAACCGAATACTCGTGAAATAAAGTTCAATTCGATCATCTGGGAATCTGGTTTTTGAAGTGCAATGCGGTGCTTACTACACAATTTGTATTACTTCAATTTCTGAAATGGATTTTGTATCCTTCAAAATCAAAGAATTAAATGTAATACAGGTAGGTGAATGAAATGTTTAATACCTCATTCTTATTGTCGTTCGCAGCAGACAGAGTCATGTCTACAATGAAGGACTCCGTATCATGCTCGAAGATTAGTCTTAATTTCTGGCTGTTTTTCTCTCGATGCAACTCGTGAGTTCCACTGTGCGCAAATTTTGTCATTTTGCATCGCAAAATATTGTTTGTAAACAAATATTTGTCGAGTAAGGAAGTTGTTGAACTGTTGTTCTGGACTCCGCGGAGTGTCGAATTTTGTGCATCTCCATCATCATGAAAAAGTGAAGTTCTACGCCCACTTTCACTTGGATTCATGCTCGAATTAGCTTGTTTATCCGTATAACTAAAAAAGGATAAAACATTTAGAAAAATAAAATATATTATCAAAACTGTAAATGATTAGGACAGGAAATCTGTGAAATTAGATTTTTGTTAATCAATTATAAGTATGCACTTTTTGAATGTGCTTCAATATGTTCATAAAATGTCCAATAAAACGCACATTAAACTGAAAGCTGCAGACTGTTACTCCTTAGCGAACATAAAAGAAAAACCAAACAAAAAATTTACAACAATTGACGTTCGAGTCTATGAAAATGGTCTAACTAACATGGACGAATATATATATATATATATATATATATACTAATACATATACTAGAATATATATAAGTACAAAAATATATATAAACATGAACATACGTCCACCTATACTTTGCACAAGAATAATCTGGCAGAATTTTAAGCAGACAATTAATCCATTGCGCTATAATATTGCTATTTTGTTGTCAACACCACTTAAAGCTAGTCTTACCAAGTAAAATCGTTAATTTCGACAAATGGATAAGTGCAATCGCTAATTACCCAGACATAAATTTGCAACTCAGCATTGCTAAAGTGTTCGACCATTTCGGAAGAAGGAGAAAACCACTTTAAATGGTATTGGTGTTTATCTCAAGTCAGCAAACATGATTTGAATACTCGTTATCACCAGTCAATAAGTGCTTACATCTATTCATTGTCTATACGCGCGCTAGTTTTCCAGGATTGAAAATTATAAATTAAGCTTAAATAGAGTAAGAAAAAACAATTTCTACCATATGCTTCAAAGAACAGTAGCAGATTGGCCCAGTGGTTAGAGAAACAGATTCCGAAGCAGACGTGCCCAGGTTCGAACCATGTCCATGGCAAATTCTGGCCAGTACATGAAGAGTTCCCCATAAGGACGAAATCGATCTACTGGATGAACTGATTTTTTCTACACTAAATAATTCTTAGTTTATACTGACAAAATGTAAGTACTTAATGGGTCAGGTTTTTATATCATGTTCGCAACCTTGATTATAGTAAAAGTAGCATTTGTATATACGAACGAATCCACTATGTGCGCAACAATGACAGGTAGTACATGCAAAAACTTTGTTTTCGGCAAGAAGGCCAAATGCAAGATCGCATAGAAACTACTACTTGATGTGCAAAAATGGAGACTATAAATACTGATAAACAAATTAGCCAAGTTTAAGTGGATACAAAATAAGATAACTGGGTATTTAAAAATTACCCAATCTGTCTTGTGACTAACACCAGATTGTAACCCATTCATTGTTTTTTTGTAAATAATCCGGAAAATTTTTTCGTCCTCCTTCATCCGTTCTCGATGCATCTCAAATTTTAGGAAAAAATAAATAAAGCTTTATTATTTTCGTCCCAAGATTTGTGATGGGTTGTGAAACGACGAGGGACACTGATTAATGTATCCGATTTTTTCCTAAAAACAATGAACTGGAAACAATCCGTGTTCCACCCAACAAAGTGTTTGCTTCCACTTTATCCCTATTTCGACTTCATGTTTCGGAAGCTTTTTTCAACTAAAAGCTCGTGCAACAAACAATTTGATAATTATTTAGTAAAATATCTTGAGTACAAATGAAGTCAGTGGAAGCAAATATGTTTTTCGACACTACAATGGCCAGGTAATCAATCTTCTCCTTGTTAAGCAACATATTTCGTTTTAAGCAAATATAGGTACTAAATCGTGTGTTTGTCAAAACACAGAGCAGGTCGCATAGCAAGTGATAATAGAAACAGACTGACTATAATGAAAATACACCACACAAAAACGCACAAGCACACACAAAATACAGTTCATTACCACTCTGGACAATGAAAGCTGGTCGAAACACCATTCACAAACACCTACAACGAAAACTGCAATTTCATTTATCATCATAATATTACAAAATGCCTGGATGTGAGATTATTTTTTTAATTATAGAGGTAAAATTCATTGCTGGTTGGTTACGCAACGCTATATGAACTGACTTCTCTTCACACAAAATGGTGTTGTTATCGTGTTCAGATGAAGTATAGATTTGCCATCGATGTTAGCGGAAGTTTGCTAATTCTATAAAGTATAACAATTCTATATGAAAAACTCCTCTCTCTCTCTCTCTCTATATATATATATATATATATATATATATATATATATATCCAGTATAAACTAAGGATTTTTTAAGGTAGCAACGGCAATCAACCAGGTACACCAACTTCGTCCTTATTGGTGAATCATCAAGTACTTGCCAGAATTTGACACGGTCGGGGCTCCAACCGTGGCACGTCTTCTGAATCCTGCCATCACATCATTGCGCCGCTCCTGACACTTACTACAAGCACTTTTTAGTCATGCAATAACTTATGCCTTGGCTGACATTTATTTCAGGGAGAGCCTATTTGGCAACTCTTGCACCTGATATTCTAACTAATCACCCTCGATTTTACAATAAAAAACAGACATCATACACATGCACACACACACATATACATATACATATATATATATAGTTCCGGCCTAATGGCGTGAGGCCATTACTGGTCGTATCAGTGGTGTTATCCGAAAAAGTATATGATTAAAACCCTCTTGAAGGGCATACTATGATTCCCCAATCATTTCCGCTGATGGCTTACAACACACACCGTGCCAAATTACACCGACTTCATGATAAGTAACGACTTGGTCGACAGACGAAGCCTACTTCGTAGTGCTATAATTCGCAATGTTGACTTTCGGACTCTTTGTTGATCATTGGTTGGTCCACTGGAAACGGCTTAATGATCGCTTAGAAAGTCCCAGACCTATACAATGCCATCTATGTTAGTAACTATTTTCCGTACATAAATGAATTTATTTTATATGTATTTAATTTTTAAATAATTAATTGAAGATTGGCGTATTATGCATGTCAGAAAATGATACTAACTAACATTGATTAGCACTTAGTCAATGCCTTAGTCACATGTCCAAGGTATTCTGAAAAATTGACAACCAATGGAGTTACTCACTGTACGACCAGTAAACAGAACAAAAAGCGGGTGTTTACTTTTCAAGCCTACAAACTTGTGCTAAACAATCATAGGAGAAGGCATTTGGAAAAGCCTTCGGCAAACTTAAAAACAATTCTTCTTCACATGAAAGCCATGTCAGCCTGGTAGTGAATACTTCCGTCTGATTAAATTGGTGGCTTAAGAAGAATATGCAGTAGGACTGAAGATATAAATAGGAAGGCAATAATGAAGGCTCGCCATTTGTCAAAATTTCTTCGTTAAGCCCTTTTTGACAAAATATCGCGAGAATGAAATTTCAATTCAAAAGGTGTCCTAGGCACTGACATAAAAGAGGCACTTAGTGATTCTATTCGTGAAGCCCACCTCTCAATTTAAACCTCACCTTTCGTACATCAATCATACAATTTAAGAAGCAAAATTATAAATTAAACATCAGTTCCCAGCGGTAAAACGGTACACTGCGTGTGGAGAGGAGAAGGGGGCGAGTGGGTGCTAGTGTATGTGTGCACATACGTGTGTGCATTCGTAACATTGTGCATCTTCCCAATTTTAAATTATAGTTTAAGCCTTCCGACCAAGCAGCCTTTTTCCAAAGACCACCAGTAAATACGATGAAACATTCGGCTATAAGTTGAAATTTGCATGTAACAATACAAGTTTCATAAACGTCTGAGAGAAAAGAAGCAAAAAGGGCGAAGATTATTCCAATTAGTCAAATATATGAGTACGTAAACAAGTATAACCTCACAAAGATAAGCAATTCAGAAGGCATTAGAATTAGGAGAAAAAATTCAGAAATTAATTGGCAATATTAGGAATGCTAAAATAATTTGGAGAGAGTCGTTTCTCAATTTTGTGTTTCCTGGCTCCCATTCCTTTTGGATTAAAAGTAGTCGGAGGAGACGTATGCAAAATTACAGAAGAAAGACTGATAAAACCAATTATATAACTAACTGAATACGTAACTAGCAAGGATTTGAAAAGTCTATCTAAGGATATGCAGGATATGGCACAAGCATATCAAAATGCAAATTTATTTTAAACCCATTTGGAGAAAACAATGAGGGTGTGAAAGACAGACCCTCAGCGAATACGCTAACCGAATAACGAGCAGACCGATTGACAAATGATCAAGTATGCTGAATGAAAATGAAATATATAAAGGTCCATGTTCAGAACGACAGACGAATAGGCAAACAATTTCAGTTAGATATTAAAACTGAAATTTAGCAATATATATATACATATAAATATATATATATATATATATATATATATATATATATATATATATATATATATATAACCAAGCGCTTGGTAAACAAAATTTAAAGCTAAGCTTCTTGCAATCCGAACAGTATAATATATATACAGAGTCTGTAAGGATACCAACACCATGGATATTGTGTCAGTAGCTGATACCAACTTTATAGTACCTCAAAAGGTACATGGTGTACTAACATGATGGATATCAATGTTTGCTATAGTTCACTCGAAATTGAGATTTACAACAATTTCTGAACACCTGTTACTCCAGTAAATCCATACACTCTGGCCTCGATCGATATCAGTTATCACATTTCGCGGTAAGCATGACATCATTCAATTCAATATATAACAGTTAAGTACTGTTTGTTGAGGGCGAACTCATATATATATATATATATATATATATATATATATATATATATATATATATATATATATATGCAAGTATATATTGGGTGTTGCGAACCTAGTAATAAATTAGTTTAGTTGTGACCAGAAGGATAAACCAAAGGCAGCATGAACATTGTTTATTTGCACATTTGCCATAGCTGCTCAGTGCGCTATGTAGGCTGGACTGGCCGATTACCAAATAAGCCAGTTCAGGAGTATTTCAGTTGGCATACAAGAGAACACACTCGCTATAACTGAACATATTTTGTTTACTCCATAAGTACAGGTTGGGGTGGCTAGTTGGACCTTTAGGCTTTAAAATATGTTAGAGGTAACATTTGAAGGAAAGACTAATGGTAAAACATAAGAAAGCAAAAAACTGACTATTGTGGCGTGCGGCAAGGTGGCGCAGTGGATGAAGTCCCAGACGCCTAAGCAAATGTGCCACGCTTCCTCTTCCATCTACAGCAAAATTCTAGAGAGTATTCAAGAATTTTCAACAGGACTAAAGACGTCTACTAATTGAAATGCATTCGCCAATTTATACAACGCTTATTTTTTATCAACAAATGTATACAAAATAAGGTTAGTACTAAGGTCAAGCTCGAAATATTTATGCATATAAAATACCAGATATCCGAGTGGAATTGATTCCTCTCGAAAAGGAAATGGCTATTTTTGAACTGATTTTAATGCAATATTGACTTTTAAAAATTTTGCATAAAAACGGCTGAACAAAAGTTGGTATTTTTATATATTGGGTATGTAAATTGTCAGTAAAATCTCAATACTGCATCAATTGCCAAGCCCATTCATGCAGTGAACCGATTTCGTCCACATTGGCCATTCGGAAGGGGCACGATCCTCGGCACATATGCTTCGCAGTCTGTGACTCTATCTACTGCGCCACATCTACTGCATACCAATCACCATTTGAAGTCATATACAAACTTATATTTTCTGGCTAGCCTTTCCTTCATGCGAAGCCTATTTGCAGTCTCTTAATACCTAAAATAATAACTAGTCACTCCCACTCTAATATTATAAAAAATAAACAATACCACTCTGGAAGTTATACTGATTTTATGTCTGATGGCAGGATTTTAAATTTTAGACTAACTAGAAAACACAAGTTGGCATAGAACTTCAAGCTTCGTGTAGTATATATCTCGAATGATGCGTTTGGTAGAGTCAAACTCTGAAGTATTTGTGCTCAGTTTTCAGTCGCGTTTGCGATGAATTATTGACAGTATTTGAATAGTTCCCAATAAGGACGAAACCAGTCTACTGGATGAATTGCCTATGCTCTTTGATGCAAAATTGAGTTTATAATGGCAATATGCAGACACGAATTCATATATATTTATATATATATATATATATATATATATATATATATATATATATTGAACGAATAAAAGTAAGGTACAGTGTAGATCAAGTGAATGAATTTTATCTAAAAAACTGCATCAGACAAATCTTAATAACGCAAGTATTTTTAAAATGTGTTTTCGGAGTGCCAGCTTCATATTTTCCAATGTCGCGTTTTGCGTACGCGGTTAGTAGCTTTGCACGGACAGTTTCATAAAGATCCGATTGATCACAATTTCCAATTTTGTTTTGTCTTTGATCGGGTTGAGTTTGTATTCGTCCCAATGGAAATGCGGTACTATCCATTGCGATCTGTCATTCGAGAACAGATAGTATATCAACAATGAATTTATATTTAATTTAATGTTATGGCAAATATTAATTAAGCATAGATTTGGCACAAATAATGTGTTCTCATGAAGGAAAAACCCGCCAAATTAGACGGATTGTGTTTGCTATCTCACGAAATATTTAGTTAATCTGGACAACATACATTAATCAGCCCTTTTATAATAGAACTGATCAATTCTCAACTCCTACAGACTCAAAGACTATAATTAATTTCTTTGACGCACTAATTATATTTTTACTTTAAATTGCTTTTAAGGAATAATCCGATCAGTGGTACACATATGTCTAGTAGATGTCCTTCATTTCTGTATATAAGCCTATATATCTATTTGTCTTTCAATAAATATAAATTCGTGAGCCAATGGAAAAAACTACTCATAATCCAAATCACTTGCTAAGTGTCTGGCAAACCTACTCTCTTGCAATATTTGTTTTATAACCACTACTTCAAATTTTCTACGCACATTGCAAAAGGTAACTCATATTATTTATTTTTTCTTTTAAACAACCAGAAATAAATCTTATGACTAGAATCCAACGCCTGAACATACTACGGATTTGAACCTATATATATATATATATATATATATATATATATATATATATATATATATATATATATATATATATATATATATATATTTATATTTATATATATATATATATATAATGCAATTTTGTACATAAAAGAATGAAGAAAATTGTATTGACATTCGCTGCTTCATCAAAATGCCACCACATTTCATTTTCCTGATAAATGTGACAACCAAAACTTTGCCTTACATCATTTGCAATAGCTTTGCTAGCGATTTCCGAAGCCCTTTGCTGTTATTAAACAATGCATTGCGATTTACCGGAACTATCCAACAATTAACAGCTAGTTATGAAATTATCACATTCAACTTTACCTCAATTGTGTTATACGAAATTGAACATGCAAGTTAAACGTGCAAATTGTCCAGCAGTTCCGGTATTGAAACTAGCTGTAACGCATGTATATGTGTAGTTTTTGTATGCCGAAATATTTCAAATAAGATTATTGCAATTTTGCCTGAAATAGTAAGATTCGGTGAAATTGCATGGAATATTTGTTCTTATTTTCAATTCCTCCCACATGCAATTTTTTGTAACATAAATCTAGAATTTTCACCGTGTTAAAAGTTCTGACGGTATTTGAAGAGTCCCTAATTAGGACGAAACCTGTCTACTGGATGAATTGCATTTTTCTAGGTCGTAAATTGATTATTTTATACAGAAAAATGCAGATAAAATGAGATTTTTAATTATATCAAGCTCGCAACATTGATTTAAATAATTGTTAATAACATTTTCATAATCAATGACCGTTTAAAAAGAAAGAACGTTTTGTTTAATGAAATTTTTACGTGTAAATATCATTGAACAGCTCCCTAGGTATAGTAATTAGTTCATTTGGATTCATACTTATACATGATTAAATGGTAACTACTTCTGCATTATTCAATGCTGGCGTTATAAAGAGTTGTTCACTTGAATAAATTATATATATATATATATATATATATATATTTATATAATGAAGAAGAAAGAACTTGATAGGTAAGGAGACAGATGTATGGATCATTCTTAATAAGAACTCGTCACGTACTGTCCAGAATTTGCCGTAGACAGGGCTCGAACCTGGGCACATCTGCTTTGGAATCTGCTGGTCTAACCATTGAGACACCCTGAAGCACTCTATGTACTATTTTCATTTATATACTAACGAACATCGTTAGGTTATCCATTCCTTTGGAAGGAGCCTATATGGCATCTCTTTAGACCTAAAGTTCCAACGAATGCTCGTCTATTTGAGCAGATGGATCTACAGGAAAATATGGATTTAATTTAATAGGTATCTAGATCGACAAGTATATGGGCAAATATGTTGATGGGTAAGTAGATTGATGCATCAATGCATGTTAGGATAATTGGGCAAATAAATAAATAGATATTTAGGAGGAAAAAATTATTTTTGAGAAATCGAACGATAAGTAGGTACAAATATTCCCAATTTTAACATCACAAAATATGTTATTATTTTTCAAAAATCTTGAATTGCATCGAGCTTTTGCTATATGAACGTACTAAATACGCTCAATTTCTCATGTGCATCTCAAAATATATTCTGAAAATTATACAATGAATGCAATTAAACACGAAAAAATAAGCAGAAATTTAATTTGATCTTATAGATTATTTTTTCGATTCAGATACGTCCATCATAGCAAAACTACCGTCAGTCAGACGTAATGCGGCGTTTCGAGCTTCATTTAAAAACCTTATCACCGCCCGCGCGATGAATGGCTGTATAATTGTATAACCCATATACGTTTATCGGAAACTGCAGAATGTTAAGGTTCGTGACTGCATAAAAACTGTGCAGTTGACAATTCCAGGCATGTAAAACTAAAGCGAGACTATTAGATGCGAAGACCGCAGATCTAATTTTGCCTTCTAAAGATATGTGTTGCGGTTTGACACACCGTATTCAGTTTGTCGTTGCACTCTGCAGATGAGCGTGAAAGATCGAAACGCGTCACTTCCTGTGACGGACAGTAGTTTGAATATATTTTTAGAACGGTTAGATACACAGGAGATTTTGTTGCTTATTTCAATCTCGTAAACTTGATTGATTGAAATGCTCTAATGATGACAAAGAAAAATTCAATATGATATCTATAAATTCTTGGTTGTGGAGAACTAAAATTTGTGCATTGAAATATTAGACATGGCATAGGCAGTAGCAATATTTGTTTCAAATCGTACGAGAAAGTTATGCCACAGTTAGCAAAAACCAAAATTTGTCGCCACATGTACACATGCGTTTAGTGCCTTTCGGCGACTCTCCAGTAGAAACCTGAACTATTTTTCAAATCCAAGGTATGCTTGATCAAGTATTGTGAAAAACTTGGATGGCACAGCCTCCTACGTGCATAATAGAAATTAGGTTTAGAAGACAACTCACAATATACAAAAGTATGTAAAAAATCTATACAAGCTACCGACACCACCATTTCCATTAAAGGCTAAATATAAACATAATTTAAATTCAAGTAACCTTGAATACTTGCTACTCCATAAAAACCGTATATGATGGCCCCGACCGATAACAGTTCTCACATTTTTTGTGAATCATATTATCATACGTGATATCTTATTACGGTTAAAGACAGGGTAGGCAATCCGTTTTTTGCGGCCAACATAATGATTTCATTTATGCCTATTTGAAATAAGCAAAGAACTTAAATCAAGGTTAAAATCTTCAAGGCAAGAAATGGATTGTAATTTAAATAATTTAGACGATTTAAGCGAAAACTGCAAAAAAATTATGATCGCGGACGCATATATATATATATATATACATATATATATATATATATATATATATATATCTTATATAGACTATATATATATATATATATATAATTCTATATTTTATTCAAGTACAATATCTGATATGATAACTCTAATTTAGGCTAAGGTAACTTTATATTCATTGGGGTTTGATTCTCTTTAGTCACTTTACTGTCTTTCACAAATAAAATAACGTCAATACGCGTATTTGGCTGTAGTTCTGCAATGTTATGCAACAGGTAAGAAAAATAATTATTTAAATCAAGTTTGCGAGCTTGAAGTAAACACCAATCCCACTCTATTCAACCTGCCGTCGAACAACACAACAAAACAACCACCAGTTGTTTGTTGCAAATCGACAACATCGCTTAAACAGTTTTACGCAATATGACACACGAAAATTGTTTTTCGACAGCAGAAGCATAAAGTTAACAATTTCGGTCCTTAGCAAAATGTTGCTATTTGCGGTACACAGGCAATATGCATAATTAAAAGCATGTCAAGAACATTTATAACACATTGATTGCACGAGTGTTGGGAACAATTAATTAAATCAAATTTGTGCACATAAATACGCAAGACTGGTGGTAGATTTTCTGTCGTGCGAATGGATAATGGAATGATATTGGTGTTTATCTCAAACCAATAAACATAAATTAAAGAATGTCAAAGGTATGGCGTGCTTTGCTACATTGTTGATTCTTTTCGATAAAGTAAGTAAAGCGAGCTATCTAGTAGAGGCATGCAAAATATAATTGTCGAATTTTCAACTGTAGATTTGTGGTGTACTCTAAAAACACAACACATACGGTGATGTCAAAATATATTACTTTAATTTAATGTGCGAAATTTAGATAACCACCAACACCACCACCACAATTTTAAGTAATTGTTAAACAACAGCAAGACCCATTAGTCGCACGTTCTGACGCATATCGACCCCCTATGTAAATCATCAGAGCATAGTGGCGTACTGGCTAAGGAGATTGGTGTTTATCTCGAGTTGGCCAACTTGATATCAAGCATTGTTATCAATGTTTGATTCAATGTACAAAGAAAAATTAAAATTTTTATAATTTTATAAAGAAATATTTAGCCGACTAAATGCTAGCTATTTCTCTGCTCCACGAATCAATCGCTTTTAGCTGGTTTAATCGAGTCATGAGTTGGCAGCAAATAAGTAGATGAAAATAATTTGCCTTTTCCATTTTCTTGTTCCACAAAAAAAGAATTATAAATTTGAACGTTATAGTACGTATAATCTATGCGATATTTAGGGACTTGGATTGTCTATGGCAAAAGCAGAGGTAAATTTTACTAGCCAAACATCACTGCAGCAGTATTTGAATATCCTAAAATATCTATCATACAAATCGAAAAAATATTATTTAACATTCTTATTTTTCTTTCTGGGATTGCAGTGATAATAGCGGTATTGAACAAGATGGTTTGGTCAGAAAATGTATTAACATCTGTTTAGACTTTCCCGATCGCTAGAAAGACGGGTCAAGTGGTTTTACTATAATTCGGTAGAAAGGTCATTAATAAATGGAACAAGGCAAATTCCAGATTACCTATCTTCAGTTTGATGCAGCAATAAACAGTCTGTAAAGAATTTCACCAATAAACCGTGTTCCGTTATATTCAGATATCATAATGATAACGAATTACGCATGTAAACAGATAGATAGTATTAATATGTACAATAAAGCAGCACGCATAGTTTACATGCCAAAAACCAACACAGTCCCAACATTGAACAAATGATTAAAAAATGTGTATAGTTGTAGAATTGCTTCAGGTTCGCAATTCTTCAGGAATACCTGGAACGAATGCCAACCTAGCAATAAAGATAAAATAATTAAGTTTAGAGTTCATTTTGCAGGAAAAGTTGTTACGGTTTCTTTAAAGACATTCGACTGACGTTTCTTTGCGGTTGGTGTCCATGTTTCATATATAATTATTTAGGTAATTACTTGTGGGCACCACACAAAAGATTTCACCTTTAGTTTTTACATCAGTGCGATTCATTTGAATTGAATTACACGTTGCAGTAGCTTTGTCTTCGATAAGGAAATCTTTAGAACAAAACGTAATTTTGTTGGGGATGGAACTTATGTAAGTCTGTGTTCCACCATTCTCAAAGAATAATCATATTACTGTGAAATATATGCATGATTAGAATTCTAATCGCTATTAATTATACATGTATGTGGGTTTGATCCACGTAAGTAAGCTTGCCGTTGTTGTCGAATGATAACGATGGCAGTTCGGAGTACTTAAATACGTGCGATCTACGGTAGCTTTATTATGTTTTCCGACGTGTTAAATGAACTATGATTGTTGTGAATATCATTCCACATAAACATTTTAAATAATATTTATCCGCAAAAACCAAATCAAGTTATGTTTGATTAGATAGTAGATTTGGGTTGAATTTAAGGCACATCTCTTCCCGTGTAGTAAAGAAGGACTTGACGTGAGAATGGCGAGAGGTTCAAATTATACTCGAAAAAAATTTCTGTCAGTATTTTAATCAATCGCAGTATCATTGCAACTTTCAGGTTCTAGATACAATCCCGCTTCATATACCATTGCAATTTGATCTCAGTCAGTTGGTTTTTTATTGTGCTTTTGGTGAAATTGGCGGTTCTTTCGTTGAAAGAAAAGAACGCAGTGCGTTAAATTGACGGCAGTTGTCCTATGTTGTGAAACTTTTGAGCAAAATTATTTGATTAGTGTTTACTTCAAGACTAGTCACGATTTCATCCTGGACTCTATATGATTCAGTATGCACAAGTATGATTCAGCGTTATTTGAAGATTGAAGCGTCAGATACAATGGCTTTTGCGACGATGTGGTGAACGCGATGTAGTACTGAACTATACGTTATTGATTCCGTCTGCGCTGATGGGTCTGACTTCAGTCGCAGAGTTGTTCATTAAAAGCGAAACATACGCATACGCAATGGATTGCCTTGTAAATTAAATCTATTTAAATATGCTACATATAACGACAATTATAATCAGTCAGTTCGCGGGTAAGAAAATTACCTGGTAAATAATTCTACTTTTCCATAGAGAAAATCTTTAACACTGCACACAAACATACCCGTGAACATACAGAAGTAGAGCGAGAGGAGCAGACGTTATGCACACATGTAGGTGCACTTTATTTATTGCTTACCAATTTAGAAATTTACAGAATAACTGAAATCGTGTGCTTTATTTATTGAATGAGTCAAATTGGGTTTGTGTATAAAAGCGTTGATTTTCAGTTTACACAATGCGTAACATGAATACTATTATAATTTGAGAACACTTGATTACACAGGCCAGACATTCAATAATCACGTACAGTTCTAATTGCCAAACTGATTATGTTGTGTAAACAGTGTTCAGGGTTGTAAATACGAAGAGAAGAAAAAAAAGACTTACTTTTCATAGCATGCCACTAAATTAAACACAAGTTGTGTTGAGAATTTTAAATGCATTAAAATAGTGCAGTATGTCGTAACAGTTACTTCGTTTTGCACTTGAACATATTTAACAACATGAAAGACATCCTCGCATACTGGACCAATGTGAATGAGTGAAAATTATACTAAATGATTACAATGAGAACAAGGCTTCGTACTAAAAGGCTGTATTGGCCAGAATAAACAAGAAGCTTGCATTCGTTTTATGCATACTGGCGACTCATCAGTGAAGACTGGTACTACGCCATCAACCAAGTTTATAAATTATCAATAAATGTGAATGCGTTTGACCATGCAATCATCTTTATATATATATATATATATATATATATATATATATATATATATATATATATATATATATATATATATATATATATATATATATGTGTGTGTGTGTGTGTGTGTGTGTAAGAAAAAGCTAGAAGAAACAGTTTCATTAGAATATTATTGTTATTATTCTGAGGATTCACAATGATCCGATAGATCCTTTTTTCCAAGTACGCACCGTGTCTATCTTCGTGATGGCTGGTTGGTAATTAGTGCAGTTAGTACGAAGGCCTGCACACCATCAGGACATGTGCTACCGAATCTTTATACCATCAAGACTAGATTGGCCATCATTTCCAACTGTTTGTTCTAATAATGTGGAGGCCTTCGGAGTGACAGTACTAATCAGCACCTAGCCATCACGAAACGACACGCCGCGTACTTACAAATGCGGATCTATCGGATCATTGTGAGACAATAAGTGCAAATCAAGAAAACACGGAAGAAAAGTGTGGACATGTTAAATTTCCGTTTAAACCTGTAGTAACGCGGCTCACCTTGTATTGGATGCATCAAGCCTGAAAAGAGATCAGACATCAAGCTTTCATAGCTAGGCTAAAGTTCATCGAAATTGAGAATAGCAACCTGTTGCTTATATCTTATACTTTGGCCTCAATGGACATTTATTATTACATTTCCCTAATAATCAAGTCAGTCAATGAAGCATATAATTATTATGTAATCTTTCTTGCGAGAACATATATACATGCATTTATGTTTTATATAGGACGTATTAGAAGGATATGCCAGTCATCATAGATAAAATGTGTAATCTCATGTATAATTTCTCACTGTGCTCACTAATAAGTTGCTATTAAAATCCGGGAGTACACTCTATTCCTGCTATATATTTGGTCACAACATGTGGAATTGTGTCATGGTGCAATGGTTTTTATTCGGAATTCCGGTAGAATTTAGTATTATCCAATTGTCAAGCATAACATGACCAAATATATAACGAATTTTAGACTTATTGCCTGTCTCTACTAATATTTTTACAGTAGGTATGAAACGCATATTTACATAAGATGAATCAGTTTTTCGTTCTAATTTCGGCGTATCAATCGATGCCTGTTTGAACCAACTTGTTAAAAGGTAAACCATGCCCAATACATAAATACACATATTTTAGTTTTGCGCAACAATAAATATATAAAAATTATGTAGTTAATTGAATGATGCTAAGATTACAACGTTATGTGAAAGTTGATGTCGATCATCACCGAGATGTATGTAATTTTCTGGAAAAAGATGTGTTATGAAATAGTTGTAAATATTGTGTTGCTACCCGGAGGGAGTCGGTATTATGAATACCATTTTGTTGATACACTGTTCCAGCTCGATATTTTGAAAACCACTGTGGTGGTACATTTTACAGGCACAGTATATATCACAAATAGTGAGTTGGTTTTGAAGTCGCCTTGTCGAAGCCTTTAAATGAAGTAAACTTCACTGCTGCTTGAATACACATTCGTATGGCAGATTATTTCGTCCAATTTTCCTCAATTTCCTGGCCAAATACATAGTGCGTACAGAACGTAGTACCAGCTCCTACTGATTAGCCGCCGGTAAGCTTGAAAAATATTTGTACATGAAATTAAACTTTTCATTTATGCTGATTGTGGTATATATTTCTTGTCCTACTTTAATTAAATTATACTAGGCACACAGTATGTAATAAACAGTTCTATATTTTAACATATATGCATATGCATCTGTAAAAGTATTAGGAAGAATTATTTCTTAATTTACGGATCCCAGCCACGGATATTCAATTTTCGTGATTTACAGCGGCAGTAGATCAATGAAGTTCAATAAAATTGCGCTTTTAATTTATTTTTGTGCTGATAATATGCATTGATTACCTCGATTCGTAATAAAGGCTTCCTATTGATTGTGTCATATACCGTTTAACAGTGACCACCTCTGTAGTTGAAAGCACTAAACAGGCTCTATACGTGACTGATACGAATTCAATAGAATTTGCACACACATTTGCAAGAATTAATATAACCTGAGGTCTGGAGAATGCTGTAAAAAGCAGAAGTAAATAATAACTAAATTATTCTGTAAATTATTTTTACTAAACTGTCGCCCTCTATACGCGCAAACTCGTATAAACATTTTGACAGATATAAAAAATGTTGTCAAAATAAAACGACTTCTAGTTATCATTTGGAAGGCCTGGTTGGAATTTTATCAGGACAGATGAGTAGCTAAACTGCAGCGTTAGGGGGCAACCAAGTTGCGGCTGGAAAAAACAATTAGTGTGAACGCCAAGGGAATCCACATAAACGATCCAATTCATATAGGAGAAGCATAATATACCGACTGTGCCGGGTTAAAGCAGCACGAGCAATCAGTAAACGTTGAAAAAGATATTACTCGAGAAGAAATCCCTGGGTCGAATTACACTTTGATGAATTACTTCGAAATTTGTGCTTTTTTAAATTAACTTTTCGCTGCAAAGAGATAATCACCGTGATTGATCAGTAGTAAAATAATTTTTATTAATCAGAAGCTGGTTAATGACAGGATAAGTATAAACGCTTTTAAAACGCTTTTTAAAATTTATCACTGTTTAAATCATGTTCGTATAGCTGAGATAAACATCAATCACGTTTTTAATCAGTCGCACAACTTAGCAAAATTTTATCTAAGGTTCGCAAAATTTATTTAAATCCTTTTACACATCACTTGCACAATTAACGATTACAAAATCACTGCACAAAGATGTTAGTAGTTAAATATGTTGTGGCTTGAAATTTTCTTCCATCAGCTGTTTTATATATGTAATTCTAGTGCCATATAGCTAGTCTCATTTGCCTAAGAAACCCAAAATCCAAAGCTTTAATACATAAAAAAATGATTAACAACATTGGAAGGATTTATCACATTCTTCACCAAAAAAAGGAATTAGAAGCATAAAGACCTTAGTTTATTCATACCCGAAAAAACTCATTAGTGTTACTCTCGTAAAAGTAATGATATTTTTCAAATATTAAAACAAAACACTTGTCTTCAACGCATAATTTTTTTGTGAGTGTGTGCGTGCATCTTTATTCGAAATGATTTTTATCCTTACCAAAGCAGTCTGACGAAATGGAAAACATTATTAATGGTAAATGTGGAAAAAACGGATCCTAAGCAATAGTCAAACAGATTTTTATGGTTAAATCGACTATTTTGTCATCAGCAAATATTTCTGGTTTTATTAAATCAGGAATAGCATCCGACGTTTTGTGGGAAAGAAAATGAGGCAATAAAATTTCAGAAAAACTATTTGGCGATAAATAAATCAATACACGATTTACGTGCTGACAGTTTCGCCGACACATAATTTTTATTGGGTCTTTAATTTCCAATAAACCGTATTTATTTATATCATGAAGCCTATTTTATTACTTAGAATTGCTCACAAATCACATACATGTTCATACGAGAAAAAGATGGCCATATTTACTAAATTTCTCAGAAAATGCTAAAAATTAAATAGAAAATTAGCAGGAACACATTCGAAAAGAGAGCACATATTACTAAAATCTAATAAGAAGATACATTTTTCTATTTAAATCATATAAATTATCCAATGACAGGTCAAGTTGTTCATATATCTGCATAATGAGTTGAGCTCTTCTTCGAGTGTAATAAGTTCTGCCTGACTGCGTCGCACAGAAATGTTTGCCAAAATATCGGCACAAAATCGTTTGTATCAATACGTACAGTGTTTGATCACCAGGACAAAATATGCCAGATCTTATCATGTAAATTTTACCATAGCCTTCACTAAATGACATAGATATGAATGATAATTAACCAAATTTTCATTCATATTTATAGTCGCAAATAAAATAATTAACAAAGGGAAAATATATAGTTCTCTATCGCATGTACAAAACATTGCACATTCAAATTAAATTGGAATACAAATTCAATTATATGGCGTTAAAAGCTTAACTTTTTCCATGTCAATCACATTGTTTATCATTAATTCAAACGCAATTTGGCTTTATTAAAGTAATATTAACGTCCTTTATTGGAATGTGCACATAATTTTAAAAAACTACAGATTAAAAACATACTTTCGTTGCATTAAACCATAACAGACGACAGAAAATATTGCCAAGCTAATTTGATACAGATGAACAAGGTAGAAAAGACAGAAGTAACGCAATCACGAATAGGATGTAATTATGAAAACTGGAATTAACGAAAAATAAATGGTATCCCAGTGATGAATTAACAAATGTAAAACAAATAACACATTACACGTCATTTGCGTAAAATATTCCCCCTCCATTTCTGTATTAATATGATTCATATATATATATATATATATATATATATATATATACTATACGACCAAAGACTAGGCATTATATAAAATATGAATTGCAATTCATAAAGTCATCTACTATAACTAGCTCGATATTATTTGTCATTTCTCAGTAGTAATCAGAAATGTCTGCATCAATGACCAAACCATGGAACATTTAGTGCTGGGAAATGAGTCGAATGATTTCGAATCAGTAGGTTCAGGTTTTAATGCCCAGCCACACAAATTGTGGTTACAATTGAAGAGCGTTCAGTAAGGGCAAAATCGATTTCGTAGATGATTGCATTTGCATTCTTAAGCTGTGTTCAGTCTATGTATAAAAATCTTGTCATTAATGCGTTATACACACATACACACACACACATATATATATATATATATATATATATATATATATATATATATATATAAGTAGTACATGATTTCGTGACATATGGCATTGAACTTATTAACATTTTCGTTATCATTTCAAGCTATCCTTAGTGCAGAAAAAAATTAAATTTAGAATAATCTGAAAATCGACTGAACCACCAGCAAAGCAACAGTCTTTCTTTGGCAGCCATTAATTGCTCATTGTTTGACACGATAGTTTTTATGCTGAAATTTAGCGTTCAATACCATAACCTTGCCTTGTGCACTATGCCGCAATTGAGAATGTCTATGATGCAGAACGTCCTTCTCACAGTACCAGTTAAGGTCTACGTTAGCTTAACTGTTACATTTGATAAAGTCCCATTGATAGCCATGGACGAATAGTTATATGCCCGAAAAATAAAAACATGCCACCTAAAGTTTAATATTGTATGGACTGATAAAAATCAATTTCATAAGCTTACTTTACTACCGGACGTTTTAGTGCTGGGATAACTCGAGTGTTCCAATAAATATATTTGGATGAATAATTGCAATTGTCAACATCATCAGTGTAAAATGCGCTTTGGCGGCTTGTTTAAAATTTTAGAATGACAGCAATGGTAAACAGACTCACAAAATAGAACATCCTGATATGTACCAATAGGAATGATACTACTACGACTACCACTACTGCCACCACTAAAACTAATGATGATGACAGTAACAACGACAATATATACCAGGTCCACAAAAAAGTGATTGATTTTAGGACAAAGTGATAGCGAAACGCAATTGCTTTGATAGACTGCAAATCCAAGGATGAGTCAGTAGGTCGGGCAAACGGCAATACAAAGCAAATAACGATACACGTACCTCTTGTGCTACAGCTCATGTGAGACGAGAAATCGGTCTGATTAGACTAGGCGTAAAATCAGCGATGTATGACGATAACAAATCAGGACAGTCAGGAAGTGTGCCATTGAGACCGGTGTTTGTGATTTTTCGCTAGCCTTTAGTTAGCTACGTCATCAGTAATTTAACTAAATAGATGATGGTTAAGGATAATCCTTTTATTTTTTGTCTTTTATAGAAATATTATGGACTCTAGCTGAGTCCACGAAATTTTATGTTAATTATACGTTAATCCCCTTTGACTTGGAAAAAAAGCTATCAGGATTTGATCGTTTGGAGTCTATTGCGATTATAGCAAACTTTACCACTTCACAACGAAAACATTTTTTCTGTTGTTTAAACGAAATTTTTCGTGCAACAGATAATTGATTATTTACTTATTTGTTACTTAAACCAATGTTACGATCTTGATATAAACATCTGGCTTATTATGTACATACATTTATCAGTATAGACGAAGCGTTGTATAGGGTAAAAAAGCAATTCCTCCAGTAAACCGGTTTAGTCCTTAATGGAAACTTATCACGGACTGTCCAGAATTTGCCACGGACAAAGCTTGAACCAGGGTACGTCTGCTTTGGAGTATGTAAGTTCATGTCCGTATGTGATTTATCATTACTAACGACTCATCATTAGAAAATGATAATACATGGGTGGACAGCTATAGATTTATTCACTTAATATGGAACAATTGAACAATAAAATCTCACGCACATATTCGAATAATATTTGTAGAATTATCCACTTCAAATTAAGTCATACACTGTGTTTTTCATAACGAAATCACCATATAGGTTTGATGTAGAGACAATGTAAAATGCACTAACAGCATAAATTTACTGATAGGCTAAATTTCACGCAAATTTTGAATAACAGCCCTTCTCAACAGCTACTACCCGATCCCTCTTCAATCGAAAAAGGTTATTTTCTTCACTTTAGACATTTTTAATCTGTAATTTTGACACTCACTTTCGAGTGCCTTTTCTAGTTATCAGTTCAACACCGCAAGTACAGTTAGTTTTCAAAAACTTGAAAAAAATATATCAATGTATGCATTTATAAGCACGTTATTTATTGTACATATAAACTTTCGATTCATCTTACCAACTGTTTTAATATAGAAATAAAGCCTGTTAATGAATTTGGTTTAAATAGAATATATAATCCACATTATTAGTATACGAAGAATATATAAATATTATTCCATAAATAACAAGCCTTAAAAAACGCTGCTGCTTCTATTTGAACTTCGTGCAATTTGTGCATTTTTGTGCAATATATATCTTAATCGTTTTTACTATCTACGTTTGATTCGGTCTTGTACTTTATTTCTGCAGCAGATCATTTTGTAAAATCGATCAAAACGTCTCTATACAATATATGTACATTCTTTTTAAATTCATACATACGAAGTTAATTTTGAATTTCCGCGATTTGAGTTCACGAACTGTCGCTTTACATAATCAATTTGCTTAAAACTGTTATAGTGAGTATTATGCTGTGTAAATATGTAATTAGAGGCCTGATGATGGAACAGGAAATGATGTTCCGAAACGTCGCCAGTCAACAAAGATTAGATCGTAAATTATTTCCAGTTTTTAATATTAACGACGTTGTTGCCTTCGGAAGAAAGGAACGAATCCGCACCTAGCCAATAAGACAAACACGACGTGTACTTGGAAGTAGGGATCAATCAGCTCTTTACGAGACTGATTGTGCAAAACGGTAACCTTCGAAAGCACATCGCGATGATTCAACTTTTGAAGCTCGCAGTGCGCAACCATTCAAGAAGTACGGGAAGAGTATTTTATGTATTTAAAGATGAATTGTTTTACAAGAATTGTTGTTAAATCTGATAAAAGCTTAATTATACCCAAGTAATTAAACGTGAAAAATATCGACTAAGCATCTGCTACTCGAGCAAAGCCTCATGTTCTGACGTCCACCAACAGCGGTAATCATGGTAATCATATAGTAGTTTGGTTTCTGTGGACTAACATATAAGCATTTGTGTATCACGCATGTCACACATAGCAACACTTTAGTTCATATAGGATCATTAGGATATAGGGAAATCAGTAAGAAAGAAAGTGGTTGCCTGAATTATACAGTTTCGAATATTGTTTTGAAGCCTTCAGATATTAATAAGAACAGATTATCTATGCAATTAACGTATGTGTAAAACATTTGCCATCTTATTTTTACTACATATAAGTTGTAATTATTTTAAATAAAGCATTTAAAACGTGTGAAGTCATGTATAATCATTTTAAATATAATTATGAAAGCAAATTCATAACATTTCAGTTGTATTTGACTAACAGAAATGCATTCATGTGTGAGGAATGATGTAACAAGTAACAAGTTACTACGTGTACAACTTTAAACGTATACTACTTTGCCACAAACAAACTGTGCACTAACATTAACGCAAATGTTTCGTGTTTACTGCTTCATTCAAAGTACGAGGCGATCCTGAACTATGAGATATTTAGATATTTTTAAAAGTATTCTGGCAGACAAGGATGATCCTACTCTTGAACTAATAAATAAAAGGTTTACAGTATGATCAAACTCATACAGACGAGAAGATAACAGACATTAAAGACGTGTCCCAATATGATATTACATTCTGCTTAGAGCAGATTTTTTGACTAGATATATGTTAAATACTGTTTAATGCGGAGAACTATGTATATATATATATATATATATATATATATATATATATATATATATATATATATATATATATATATATATATATATAAGAACAAAACAACGTACTCCATGGAATAACATTTATTAATAAATCTTATTTCTACCAGTATCTATATATATATATATATATATATATATATATATATATATATATATATATATATATATATATTCTTTATTATGTCCATTTCCTTCGAATATTACACAGTATATTTCTAATTAGGAAGAAAAAACACATTAATAACAAAGTGGATAATGACCATTTTTACGAGAACACTAAATGTCGCTCTACAATCTTTCATTAATATACATTCTGGATTTTCTTTTGAATGTGTGGGTGGCAACAAATATGACCCGTACACGTAACTCCGAACAATTCGAACAGATGTTTAATTCTCAAGCCATCAATACAATAATCACCAGATCTCATACATCCCTTTGCAATACGGTGAGAATGACCTTTACATGAAAACAGGAACACACAAACACAAACGCATACACACTTACCTTTCAGTTAAAGACAAGAAATAGAAAACAGAGTCATATTTGTTGCCACTCACATTTTCAAAGGAAACCAAAGACGGTAAGATTGTACGGCAAACCAAAAACTCATAAAGCCGTGACAGCCTCAGGAGCTCCCTCGATATGGCCTCTTATGCAAATGATCAACGCAACATAATCCTGCTTAGTTTCTCTGCAAAATTCTTCAACCAATGCGAAACATCATAAACGCAAACATTATCAATGTCTCCTTTGAGCTAGCAGATGAACTGAAGGGAAAGAGCAGTCTACAGAGTAAAATGGTCTCACAAACATACCACTGAAAGAGACAACGGAGATCTTGTGTGACCTTATTGAAAATGAGTTTTGTGATTTCCTTAAAGACACAAATGACATCAAAGACCTCATTAGCATGTACAAAAAGCGTACAATATACATTTGAAGGGATATACTACCGCCAGATCAATGGTGTATCTATGGGAAGCTGCATTGCACCATTCCTGGCAGATGTATACATTTATCATTTTGAAAAAACGCGCCTAAAATGTATAATTGACCAGTGCGCACTCTATAAAAGTTATGTAGATGATATATTGTTGTTCATCTCACAAGCAGCAGACCCTTCCGAAATCCTAAAACAAGCAAATGGAGCCGATCCAGATATCAAATTCACTCTCGAGGTAGAGAAAGACAATAGTTTTCCCTTCCTTGACATCAAACTCACTCGAGAAATCCACTTTCACTGGGCAATACATTCACTACAACAGCAGTGTGCCAAAATCTCACGAAAGAAACTTAGTAAACAACCTAGCACACAGAATCAGGAATATCTGCTCTGAACACAAGATCGAGGAAGAACTGGGCTACCTCAGGAAAATTTTCTAATGAACAACTACCCAAAGCGATTCATTGATGTCAACATTAGAGCACGGCAGATTCGCACGAGAGATGATACCGTCAAGCAGGTTTTCCTAAACTTACCATTTACAGGCGACATACCAACCTCAATAATTGCACGGCGGCTGAAAAGAATAACTAAGGAGAATTTTCCCAGTGTTAAAGTTAATATCACATTTAGTAAACAGAGAATCATGAGGTTGGATACCAAAGATCAATTGCCAATTCTCTCCAAATCATTCATAGTCTACAAATTCTCATGTATGTGCGGTAGCACATATATCGGACGTACGAAGAAGCAATTGATAAACAGAATCCAGCAACATTTACCACAGAAATTGATTAACAAAGGCTTGGCACCGTCAGGAAAATCAGCTATTTCCGATCATATATTGGCAACGGGGCACCCAGTCAATTCGACCAATTTCTCAATTCTACATAAAGCAAAATCAGAAAATTATTATTTATCTATGAAGCCCTTTACATAAAACAACAAGCACTTGACCTTAATATTCAAAATTTCATCAACATGATATTCTTATCGACTGGCCAAGAATAACAAAATTCAACAACAATCTACTTGTATCCAGCCAAGAACAAACAGGCCCTCGACTAGAATCAACAAACGTACAATCGGATTGGCAACAAACTGAAGTGGAAATAACAGAGGCGCATACGATGACAGAAGTCTCCAAACAATGTGAGCGTTTAACACTGCAATCAACACTGGCGTTGTTACCACGTGAAAACTTTGCGCAACGAGGTGAAACGATCAACTATACTGGGAAAAATAGCACTTGTATATGTAACAGTGAACAATGCGCACAAATGGTTTATTCTCAAGCTATCAAAACAATAATGACAAGATCTCAGACATCACTTCGCAATACTGCGAGAATGACTTTTACATGCAAACACGCATACACACAAACACAAACGCATACACACTCACCAACTAGTCAAAACAAGAAACAGCAGTAAAATCGAGTCAGATTTGTTACCACTAGCATAATCAAATGAAAACCCAAAATGTATAAATATGTATGATTGTATAAGAGATGATTAGTATTCACGAAATAAATGGCCTTTATCCACTTTGTTATTTGTGTTTTCCTAATTATAAGAATATATATATATATATATATATATATATATATATATATATATATATATATATATACACGTATATTTATATAAACATGTATTCCACATATATAAATTGTACATGCAATGCATGCTTTTATATCATTTGAAAGGCTTGTTCATAATTTTATTCAGTTGCATGATTTAATTTTAACACCATAGTTGTTGATTCGTTATATGGTACCGACGCAATGGATATCTTAATATTAAAAATGTGAAACATATTCAGAATTACAAAATTTTTGAACATCTGGTACTCCAACAGTTACATTTACTTTGTACTTAATATATTTCAATTATCAAATTTTGTGGTAATTACTGTATCATTCAATTAAACGCATAATATTTTGATATAGGCACCACATCAGTAGGAGTTGGTATAACGCTCTATAAGCAGTATACAACATGTTTCACAGTGTGGTTTATTTTGACGTGAAATAGTATACAAGAATGTGAATACTGTGCTCTTTTTAAGCTAAAATTATATTGTTATCAGGTACCGAGCCAGAAAGCAATATTATTATCCTTTACAAGCGCGGTTTATATCGTCTATGATTGGTTGGCTTTGAGGTCGAATTGAGGTCGAAAGTTAGCTTCAACACTATAAGTTTATATATTTGTGTAGGAGATTTTGCAATACAACATTCCGTATAGAATTCCCAAATATATGGTGGGTTAAAGGCGCAGCACTGGCTTCTATTTTTGAGCCGCCAGTAAGTAGGAAACAACAGTTCACCAGATTATACCTCTAGTTTATAATGTTATTGCAGAACATTTTTGTCATATTTGAAATAATATATCACTGCATGCGCAAGACATAATAAACATATGCATATATATTAGTACTCCACCACAGATGGTATCTAACATTGTTATGTTATTTCTCGCAAATACACAATTAAAATCACTATTTTTTATATTGATAAACACACACACACACACACACACAATATATATATATATATATATATATATATATATATATATATATATATATTCGCAATTTGATTAAAAACGATAAATTTAACAGTTGTCTTCTTAGAATTCGTTTCCAACTGCAACTGTTAGGCTGATCCGGTTAATACATCCAGAAAAAAACGTAATATTCACGGGGTTTTGTTCTACTTTTGCAAGGACGTGTTTATAAATCCTGAATCAATTAAATATTTATATGGAATAAATGCCAAAAACTATTGTCACAATACATATTTATATTTTTTCAGTCAGCTATCCGGTAAAAATCAACTCAGAAAGTGCTTTGCTTCAAATTATATTAGATGTATGTGTTTAAAAAACGTTTAGACATAATTTCAACCAAAGGGTCCTGAATTCTAAGATAAAATTTAACATTATCCAAAATGTGTTTAAAACAGGATATTTCAAAAAATCCATTTTATACAAAATGGGTAGAAATCTCAAATAAATTCATATAGTGCACACTGAGAAAACAGAATTACTGAAGAAATGAATAATATGCCGATAAAATTTAGTATAATAAAAAGTATATAATGGACAAGCCCTGAATCTCCTTTAAGCACGGAGGAAATGCATATATTAGATCATAACATTATTTCATGCTAAATTATATAAATCCATCTCTTCAAATTTATTCTGGGATTGTGTTAACGCAAGGTTTATGTAAATGTGGACTTTGCATGTATAAATTTTCCCCCGCGTTTTGCTATTGGCGCCGGATTAACCACGAAATTCAGTATTTCGGCCAGATAACGTCGTCGGTTTTGCAGATTACAGGGTTAATTTTTCATAATTTTGTGTTATCATTATCACTGTTAAAAATAATGCTTTTGGCGTTTGCAGAGATATTTTTCCTTCAATGAAATGAGAATAAAATATTTGTATTTATTTACAAATGTTAAATGGATATTTTGGAATGCCACATGCAAGAATATATTTATTAGTTTATGTGATTCAAAAACAATCGTGTAAAGGATCATGTTGGTGAAAATTTAGCGCTTTTGGTCAAGTGCTTGTTGTTTTCTAAGAAGCGAGTAGCAAATGTATAATTATCAAACGATAATTGACTTGTGTAGCAGTAGGAATTCCATAAATTGATTTCCGACACTCAAATGCACAATTCCTTGTATGGTAAATATTATGTTTATATTTTCACTACGGAAATTGATGCTAGTGTTTATATTTAAAAGTAAGTTTAGGAAAACATTTTGATGTTATCCTCTAAGTAATAAATCCGGCGTGATCAGATTGTGATATATATAAACCCCTTCAAAGTGTTACTCATTAGCAAAACATTACGCATGTCTCCTAGCTCATTCCTGAATAATTGATCGCAGCAGATCTAATTGTTCCGTTTTGGAAAAATTTTAATTTGATCTCTGTTGTGACATTTTGTGATACTACTGTGGTAATGCATATTATAAGCACTTTATTTCGCCAAACTCTGTTTACTTGTCGATTGAATTAGATGAACATTAGATTGAAATTGTTCCCCCACTCTAAGTTGGGAGTGAATTTGATATCAACATAGCGTTTGATAGGCATGTTTCATGATTTTGACTAACTACTGCCTCTGAGATGAAAAAATAGTAATTTTGTCTATATAAAGTTTATTTAATATACGCTCGTTATAAATGTGTAACATATTTCCTTCCTTGCCGTTTGACATGCGTACAAATGTCAGCAAACATATATTACCGCGGCCATAAATACAATATAAAATATCGAATATGATCACTTAACGATATTTATTTATTCACGCATATATGCCGTCACGAAAATCATCAATGTCTAAATAGAAATGTTTAAACTCAATTTTATCAGATTTAACAATTTTGCTATTGTATTTTCAAATGTAAAAAGTTCGGTTTACTCCATTTAGTTCAACTTTCTGCTCGCAACAAGAAACCTGCTCAGCCTAGAATGTTTCATGAGTATTTTGATTGCGCTACCGTCTTGGTGGATTTGTTTAGATCGGTTAACATTTTTGATTTTTATTTTATAGATCCTCATTATCTTTTGGCATTAATAGTAAATGTTCGAAAATGACTGCCAACATACTTTAAAATAACTTGTATTATATATGGATGTATGTAATTTTAAATCTGTTTGTAAGCATATATATATATATATATATATATATATATATATATATATATACATTAAATTCTTGATAGTGATAATTGTCACTAGAACCCAATATTTTTTTTGGCAGAATATGGTGAAATAAAACCTAACACAATCTGAAAAATCAGATCATGTCAAGTTAGCATCGAGGTAATTTGTTGTACATATATGAAGCCCTTATTAAATAAAGACAATGACGCGGCTTCATTATTTTAATTCCGTTAACTAATATTTTATTCTACTGAGAAAAAACACGAAAATGATAATCAAACTATTTTAATCCATGCGAGACGCTTTTGCCAATATGATGTAATTTATATCTTTATCATTTCAAAACAAAAGTCATTATACGGAAAAGATGCACTTACGCTGTTCTGCAAGAAAGCTGCGGACGCGGTCATAACTTATTTTTATATTCCTTAATGAATTTGACCAAAAGGTTTTATTAATTCAATGTGAATTACTTACTTACTTTACTTTACTGTGGCTGACTCCTTTTAGAGGATAAGCCGGCTCCATTTCATGGAGTTTCTTGGGAATTTGGTACGAGTGGTGTCCACTCACAAAAAAACACACAAACTCATATTCAATCTTAAAATTATCCGAAAACACCGCCAAAAATAATTAGATGTGAAATTCAAAAGAGCAGAAAAGCTCCCATCCACTTAATAAAATTAAAATTCAGAACGGAGATAAATCGTACAGATTAAAAACTGAATGACTTTTCTTGAAATTAACTGAATGTAATCCACAATAATTATGCATAATCTTAATAAATATGCTTCCTCTGTCGCAAAAATATATTTCGTACTATAGCAGAACAGTAGAAATTATAAAGTATATATATGTGTTTGTGGATGTAAATACATTGCGAAGATTTTCTTCACAAAAATTTTGACCCAGATTATAATCCATATTTGTGAATCGTGATATATTTTGTATCAAACTTAGGTCACAATGGAAAAATTTAAATATTGAATTTGTGTTTTCTGTGTGATTTATATAATAAAATGTAGCATTAAGAATTTTATTTATAACTTTTTTCAGCGTTAGTATTTTTTTTCCTTGCAACGTGAGAACTTGCGTGTATGTAAGTTGATTTCTTAGTGATATCAGTTCATGTACTCAGTTTAATTTCGTTTTGCCAGATATAGTTTAACGTTCTATATATTTATTAAGTTCTGCAAGGACTCAATTTTTACGGCTACCAGTCATTATCATAAATTTTCTCCCCAATGAATTATCTTTTATAATAAGTTTAATTAGTAACATCTCCAGTTTAGCAAATGGTCATATAAACTGCTCAAACATTTGAGCAAATTCTGACTACGTTTATGATGAATTTTCCTCCACTCATTTTCCATTTTCCAGTTACGGCGAATAATTAATGAATCTATTTTGAATTTGACTCGAACATCATTTCGTGGTATCCTTCAAACCGCACACATTTAAAATACCTGTCAGTTACAAATACTGTTTCGATTACAGCTTCCATTTTATCGTCATAATACGACTTACACTGGCTCACGTAGATAAAACCACGAAGTCTATTTCAGATACAGCAAATTTGATTTTGACGTTCGCGATATTTGAATAGGTTTTATTCCCAGAATTTAAGTTACACAACTCCAACGGCATTCATTTGCTTTTAGAGCTGAAAAGATATGTTCATGGGAATTGAACCTGATCAAATTTTGCACCGTGAGAACTTGCGTGTTTGTAGATTGATTTCATATTGATATCAGTTCAGGTTCTCAGTTTAATTTCGTTTCTCCTGCGTTCGTTTAATGTTCTATATATTTATCAAGTTCTGCCAGGATTCGATTCTTACGGCTACTATTTATTATCATCATTTTTGTCCCCAATGAATCATGTTTTATATTACGTTCAAATAGTAAAATCTCCAGATTTTTAAATGACCATATTAACTGCTTAACAATAATTGATTGCGCGGGTGGTGGTAACAATTATTTAAATCAAGTTTGCGAGCTTGAAGTATTAACCAACCCCATTGTATTTAACCAGTCTTCGAACAACATAATGCGTTGCAGCTGGCGGTAGTTTTGTTATGTTATTCGAAGACTGGTTAAATACAATGGGTTTGGTGTTTACTTCAAGCTCGCAAACTTATTAACTGCTGACATATTTGAGCAAATTCTGGCCAAGTTTCGTTTTTCCTGAGTTTGTTTAATATTCTATTAAAGGATGTTTTGTAGTTATATTAATAGATTTTGTCGGTTAGCGGTCTCTTTGGTAATGCTTTCCTACATTTTCATGGTGGTTGTTATCTACGCCCGTTCCATGATCAGTACCTGAGAATTTCCGATGAGTGAAGTAAGAAAACTCACCCACGAATCAATTTACAGTAAAACAAAATGGACCGTGCTCTAGACGGCAACAAAATGATATTTATTCTACACAATTGAAAGCCTTATACACAAGAAATTTTAAGGAACACAAACGTCTGACTCGTGATGTGTACATGTTAATAATTGAAAATATATGATGATATAAGTCACCGGTAAATATTTCCTCAAATAAAGTTTGCGAGCTTAAAATAAACACAAATCCCATTGTATTTAACCAGACGTCCAAAAAGAAAACAGAACTACCGCCAGCCGCAACGGACTGAAGCGTTTCAAACTTCCCTGATCATCACTAGAGTACGAAGGCAAACTGACTATAGAGGATCAAACCGCATTGAATAAATCTGGAAACCAATTTTAGAGATGCGGCTCTCACCTCTAGCAGTCTCGCATACATTGCATTCGACTCGAAATGTCGGCTGCACAATTTCTATGCAGTTACAAACATTAACTGTTTGTAGTTTTCGCCACATATACATATATAGGCAATACAATTTAACAATAATTGTTTGCGCGGGCGGTGGTAACAATTCTTCAAATCAAGTTTGCGAGATTGAAGTAAACACCAATCCTATTGTATTTAACCAGTCGTTGAACAACATAACAAAACTACCGCCAGCCGCAACGCACTGACGCCTTTCGACCTTCCTTGATCATTATCAGAGTACGACGGCAAACTGACTGTCGTGGATCAAACCTCATTGAATATAAATGGAAATCAAATTAAAATATGCGGCTCTCACCTCTAGCAGTGTCGCATACATTGAACTTGACTGGATATGTCGCCTTCACTATTTCTATGCATTCACGAACAGTAGGCAAACTTCATTTAAAGAATTTTTACTCACACCCTCGCAAAAAACTATTGTTAAATTTTATTGCCTGTATGTGTATATGTGGCGAAAGCTACAAACACTTAATGTTCGTGTCTGCATAGAAATTGTGCAGCTGACATTTCCAGTCAAGTTCAATGTATTCGAGAGTGCTATAAGTGGGAGCCGCATATCTAAATTTGATTTCCATATATTTTCAATGTTGTTTGATCCTCGATAGTCAGTGTGCCGTCGTACTCTGGTGATGATCAATGAAATTCAAAACGCGTCAATGCACTGCGGCTGGTGGTAGTTTTGTTATGTTTTTCGACGACTGGTTAAATACATTGGGTTTGGTGTTTAATACAAGCTCGTAAAGTTGATTTGAAGAATTGTTACCGACACCCGCGCAAACAGTTATTGTTAAACTGGTAAATATTGTGATTGATAATTAATGGATCAAATCGTGTAAAAACAGCTTTGAAAAAACATCAGAAATTATTATTCCTATCTATGCCAGGTATGCATGTTTCAATTACTATAGTCCATTAAATTAGAGAATTTTGTGAATGTGATTGATGAACGTCTGATGTCCTGATGCGTTGAATCATATCTGAACTGTTCTTAATACTGTAAACTGAGATTAATCCAAAGAGCCACATGGGCACTATAATTCACCGCATGTTACATGCGTACTGCACGAGGGTGTCTATATTTACTAAACAAAACCCTCTTAATTACAATTAAAATTTCCGTTCAAGAAATCTCAATTAAAACAGCTTGAAACTAACAGAGATTGTTTCTAAAATCACAGTTAAGAGAAATATTGTGTAAAAACAGAGTTAGATTATTTGACATTAAAGAGCACTATATTTGTCAAAATTGAACATCGTTGGGTTGTAACGCGGAGCCGCGTGTTACACAATATATTTATTAATTTCTGCCAGGATTGAATGTTTACGACTACCCGTTATTATCATAATTTTTCTCCTTTATGAATAATATTTTCTAATACGTTCAACTACTAACATATCCAGGTTTGCAAATGGCCATATTAACTGCTCATATATTTGAGCAAATTCTGACTACGTTTATGATGAATTTTCCTCCGCTCATTTTAAATTTGACAGTTACGGATAATACTTAATAAATCTATTTTGATCATGACACAAACATCATTTCCGTGGTAACTTTCAAGTCGCACAAATTAAAAATATCTGCCTGTTTCGATTACAGATTCCATTTTATCGTCAATATACGACTTACACTGGCAGACGTAGATAAAACCACAAAGTATATTTCAGATACAGCAAATTTCATTTTGACGTTTGTGATATTTGTATAGGCTTTATTCCCGGAATTTAAGTTACACAACTCCAACGCCATTCATTTGCTTTAGGATCTGAAAAGATAGGCGCCATGGCAATCGAAACTGATCAAATTCTGTCTTTGTTGCAATAAAGATCTTGTAATCCAAAAATACCAGTTAAATTTTAGCGGATGAGTTTGAAAATTCTGCAATATGAAGTGCAGCACTTGCTGACAAATGTTCCCTACATTTAAATTAACATTAAAATTTCAAGTATGTCTTCTTAAAGTTTAAAATATTTAGACCAAAATTTTTTTACACAATTTGCCCAGTTTTTGACATATTTTCAATGTTTATCTTCAATATGCATACCAAAGTATTTCTGTTTTAATTTAACCTCCTTTCTGTAATTGTAACAGGAAAAATTTTGCATCGTAATGCTTTTAGCAAGAAATAGTAAAGAGGTGGTTCTTCCACTTCCGCAATATGTATGTTCAAGATGCGATCCATTAAAATACAAATAAAATATCGATTCATTTAACTTTAAATATGTGGCGTTTAAAAACAAATGTTGTTAATTTAAATTCAATATTAAAATTTCATTCATGTCTTCACGAAGTCTAAAATTATTCGATCACGATTTTTCACAAAATATGACCCAATTTTTGATATGTTTAAAACTTTGATCTTCAAAATGCACACAAAAGTAATACTGCTTTAATTTTTGGGATAAATGCAAAACGTCTATTATATAAAACGTTTTAACGTAATTTCGAAATCGACATTTGGAGAATACCAGTTAGACAAACTTTGTTTTCAAGTTGTTGTAGGTTTCAGCATTTCACTCTGGCGCTTTCATTGACATTCTTAATGTAGACATAAGCAAATATAAGTTTTAAATATTACAAGATCTCACATTGCATTATTTAATCATGCAATCATTTAATGGGATACACGATATAAAAATTTTAGAACACCTACATACTTATTTCGCGCCAAAACAAATTTCTTCTATATTTTCACTTCCTATTTACTATTCAGCCATTTTACATGGAAAAGAAGTTCGACGCATCAAAAATGAGACCAGACCTATAACTTAAACTGAAATATTCGTGAAAAGATTAGCCATATGGCTCTTGGTAATTAAATTTAAATAAAAACCCACGTTTTTCCATAAACGATCGCTCAAATAACCTTCTTTCAATAAATATAACATGAGAATATTTTACATCGTAGTGCCTTTAGTTAGAACTGGTAAAACGGTGCTCATTCCACTTCCGGAAACTGTATATGCAAGATCGGTTACGTCCGCTTGGTTAAAAACATTTATGTTACCGATTAATTTAACATTAAATATAATGCATTTAAACGAAAATATTGTTAATATAAAATGGCATTATTGTAATGCATAAAGTATAACTATCGCTACAGTTTTTATATTTATTTAGAATTAAATTCGATTGACAAAGAAAAGGTTTAAAACAGGTTTATGCTAGATCCATCCACTATTTCCTCCACTACGGTTGAACTACTTAATGGGCAACTCTCCGACGTAGCACAACTTATTACCGCGGCCAATACGAGTGCTACTGCAGAAAAGCTGAATTTTAGTGCGTTCATCTTTAAATAATTTAGACTTTGACGTTCATATCTTAGTTGAAACTGAAATTATATATGACAAAAACTGCTGAGTCTAAAATTTATGCATTTGCCAAAATGCTTATAAACGTTAATATGCGTATTTAGATTTTGCCTTTCAATGATACATTGTCACATTTTTAACCACAACATTTACAATAAAACAAAAAAACATAGAATGTACCTAAATTTTTATTCTAATAGCACAATATAAATAAAGGAAACACCGCAAAACGCGATTATTCTAATTTAACAAAAAACGGAATGCATGTTAGATGTGCAAAGACGAAATTCACATGAAAAACTATCCCGCAGCATAATATTAGAATTACGTATTTCTCAGAGAGAAAAATTATCACTTTTAAATATATACTGGTTTATTAAATAAAGAATATATTTGGACCATTTGATTAAAAAAACAAATACATTAAAAATATATTTTAACACTGATTGTACTGTCCAGATTTACCTTCGGTTATGGCTCAAACCTGAAAATGTTTAATTCGGAAAATTTTTATCTAAAGACAGAGCTACAACGCCGCTTACGACACCCTATTTTTAGTTATACATATTTATGTAATTTGTCCTTGCTTGGTTTCAATTTTCAGGATATTATAATGGATTGTAGAATTATGGGCTTTCTTGTAAACAAAATAGGATTACTCGTGCTTTCGAACCTTTGAGGCTTGTTAATCATTTCCGCATGTGCTAAAATGTGCTAAGTCAACTTATTATTATGTTAATCTCATGAGATTTCGTCGTTATTTTTTCTTGATTTACTTGACATTTATCGCAAATTGCATAACTACTGAAACGTTCATATGTGTCTTGTCATTCGTTATAATTCTTCACGACAAAAATTTCTGACGACCATAAAAATATTACTTAAAATCATAATGTTCCTGTATGGATAGTAGGGCATCATCTTGAATGTTTCAGATCTGATCTATATTATCGTTCGTATTCATGAGAACAATACATATTGGAACATATTGTCAAGAAAATATGTAATAATATAATTAATTTCAAATGGGTCTATTACGAAAATTGAAGTAAAAAGATTTACATTGCGTTCATATGATTGATGGAAAGCATCGTTCTTATTTTTTACAAGCACGGTTTATATCGTCTATGATTGGCTGGCTTTGAGGTTGAATTGTTGAAGAAGGTATTCGAAGTTAGCTTCAACACTAGACGTTTAGAAATTCGTATATATATTTTTATATACCATATTCGACATAGAATTCCCAAATATATGATGGGTTTAAGTCGCAGCATTGCTTTCCATTTTTGAGCCGCCAGTAAGCAGGAAACAACAGTTGACCAGTTTATACCTCTAGATTATAGTGTATTCTGCCTAACCTTCTGGTCATATTTTAAATATTCTATTACTGTATGCGCAAAACATAATACACACGTGCATATATATCAGTACTCCACCAGAAATGGTATTTAAAAGTGATGTGTTATTTCTCACGCTTTAGACAATTAGAATCATTATTTTTTATATTGATAAACATATATATTCGCAATTTGATTAAAAACGATAAATTTAACTATTGTCCTCTGTCTTTACGCAACTGCTGGCTGATCCTAAATCTCCAGAAAACTGTTCACGCGTTTTGATCCTGCTAATACTTCTGCAAGGACGTGTTTATAAATCCTGAATCAATTCATTATTTATATCGAATAAATGCCAAAAACAATTGACATAATATATATTTATATTATTTCAGTCGGCTATCCTGTAAAATCATCTCAGAAAGTTCTTTGCATCAAATTATGTTAGATGTTTGTATTTAAAAAAACGTTTAGACATAATTTCAATCAAAGTGTCCTGAATTTTAGGATAAAATATAACATTATCCACAAAATGTTTAAATCAGGATATTTCAAATAATCCATTTGATACAAAATGGAAAGAAATCTCATATAAGTTCAAATGGTGCACACGTAGAAAACAGAATTATTGAAGAAATGAATAATATGCCGATAAAATTTGGCTAATAATATGTTTGAATGAAGTTTTTTAAGGACAAACACTGAACCTCCTCTAAGCAAGGAGGGAATGCATATAATAGATCAGAACATTATTTCATGCTTAATTATATATATCCACCTTGTCAAATTTAATCTGGGATTGTGTTAATGCAAGGTTTATGTAATGGTGGAATTTTCATGTATAAATTTTACATCCGTGTTTTGCTATTGGCGAAATTTAGTATGTTCCCCAGATAACGTCGTTGGTTTTGCAGATTACGGGGGTAATTGTTCGTAATTTTATGTCATCATTGTCACTGTTAAAAATAATGCTTTTCGCATCTGCAGAGATATTTTTCCGCTCAATGAAATGAAATAAGATTTTGTATTTATTTACAATTGTTAATTGGATATTTTGGAATGCCACATGCTAGAATATATTTATTAGTTTTTGTCATTCAAAAGCAATCGTGTATATGATCATGTTGTTGAAAATGTATCGGTTTTGGTCAAGTGCTTGTTGTTTTTAAAGAAGCGAGTAGAAAATGTATAAATATCAAACGGTAACTGACTTGTGTGAAGAAGCATTTCGTTAAATTGATTTCTGAAACTCAACTGCACAATTCCTTGTATGGTAAACATTATGTTCATATTTTCACCACGGAATTTGATGCTAGTCGTTTATATTTGAATAGTAAGTTTAGGAAAACATTTCGACGTAATCCCCTAAGTAAGTAATCCAGCGTGATCGGATTTTGATATTTATAAAACCCTGCAAATTATTACTCATTAGCAAAACAATACGCATGTCTCCTAGCTCATTCTCGAATAATTGATCGGAGCAGATCTACTTTTTCTGTTTTGCAAATATATTAATTTGATCTCTGTTGTGACATTTTGTGATACAACTGTGGTAATGCATGTATGACCCAGTTTAAATAAATATTATAAGCACTTCATTTCGCCAAACACTGTTTGCTTGTCGATTGAATTAGATGACCATGAAATTGAAATTGTTTTCTCTCTCTACGTAGGGAGTGAATTTGATTTAAGCATAGGCTTTAATTGGCATGTTTCCTAATTCTGGCTAACTGCTGCCTCTGAGATGAAAAAATAGTAATTCCTCTATATAAAGTTTATAAAATATACGCTCGTCAAAAATGCGTATCATACTTCCTTGCTTGCCGTTTGACATACCAACAAATGTCAGCAAACATATAATAACGCTGCACATAAATACATTATTAAAATACCGAAAATTACCATATAAACATATTTATTTATTCACGCATATATGCCGTCATGGACATCATCAATGTCTAAATAGAAAATGTTTAAACAACTTTTAAATCAGATTTAACAAGTTGGCTATTATATTTTCAATTGTAACAAGTTCAGCCCACTTGATTTCCTGGAGGCAATGTTTAAAATACTGGTCATCTATTTTAAAATAATTTGTATTATATATGGGTATATGTAATTTAATATCAGTTAGAAGGCATATATATATATATATATATATATATATATATATATTAATATATATATATATATATATTAAATTTACGATAGTGATAATTGTCACTAGAACCCAATATTTTATGGCAGAATATGATGAAATAAAATATAACACAATATGAAAAATCAGATCATGTCAAGTTAGCATCGAGGTAATTTGTTGTACCTATATTAAGCCCTTTTTAAATAAAAACAATGACGCGGCTTCACGTTTTTAATTCCATTAACTAATATTTCATTCTACTGAGAAATAAACTCGAAAATGATAATCAAACTATTTTAATCCATGCGAGACGGAATGTTTGACTAAATAAATCTAAACAAGATGCTCAAATGCCATCAATATTATAAGTAATATTGACTGTAATTGTACATAAATTATGAGCGAGCAACACTGCAACCTGGCGTAATGTACGCTTTTGCCAGTAAGATATAATTTATATCATTATCATTGCAAAACAAATGTCATTATACGGAAAATATGCATTTACGCTCTTTTGCAAGAAAGCTGCGGACGCGGTCAAAACTTACTTTTATATTCCTTAATGAATTTGACCAAAATTTTTTATTAATTAAATGTGAATTGGCCCAGCCTGTTCACAAAAAACACACAAACTCACATTCAATCTAAAAATTATCCGAAAGCACCACTAAAAATACTTAGATGCAAAATTTGCAAAAAACAGTAAGGCTCCCATTCACTTAATAAAATTTAAATTCAGAACAGATATAAATCGTATAGATTAATGAATGAATGAGTTTTTTCGATATTAGATGAATTTAATCTACAATAATTATGCATTATCGTAATAAATTTGCTTCCTCGGTCGCATTAATATATTTCGTACTATAGCAACACAAAAGACATTATAAAGATTATATATATGTGTGTTTGTGGATATAAATACATTGCAAAGATTTTCTTCACATAAATTTTGACCTAGATTATAATCCATATTTGTAAATCGTGATATATTTTGTAACAAACTTAGGTCACAATGGAAAACTTTAAATATTGCATTTGTGTTTTCTGTGTGATTTATATAATAAAATGTAGCATTATAAATTTTATTTATAACTTTTTACAGCATTAGTATTTTTTTCCTTGCAACGTGAGAACTTGAGTGAATGTAAGTTGATTTTATGGTGATATCAGTTCATGTTCTCAGTTTAATTTCGTTTTTCCTTATTTCGTTTAACGTTCTATATATTTATAAAGTTCTGCCAGGATTCAATTTTTACAGCTACCAGTTATTATCAGAAATTTGGTTGTATAATAAGTTCAACTAGTAACACCTCCAGTTTTGCAAATGGCCATATTGACTGCCCAAATATTTCAGCAAATTCTGACAACTTTTATGACGAATTTTACATTTGCCAGTTACGGGGAATAATTAATAAATCTATTTTAATCTTGACTCAAACATCATTTCCGTAGTATCTTTCAAATCACACACATTTAAAATACCTGTCAGTTACAAATACTGCTTCGATAACAGCTTCTATTTTATCGCCATAATATGACTTACACTGGCTGACGTAGATAAATCCACGAAGTCTATTCCAGATACCGCTAATTTCATTTTGACGTTCGCGATATTTGTATAGGCTTTATTCCCAGAATTTCAGTTATACAACTTCAACCGCATTCATTTGCTTATAGAGCTGAAAAGATAGGCGCCACGGGAATAGAACCTGATCAAATTTTGTCTTTGTTGCAAAAATAACCATGTAATCCAAAAAAACTGCTCACAATTTAACGGATAAGTTTAAAAATTCTGCAATATTGGGTGCAGCTCTTGCTGAAAATTGTTGACTACATTTAAATTAGAAATAAAATTTCAATTATGACTTCCTTAAGTTTAAAATTTTTAGATCAAATTTTTCACACAATTTGACCTAATTTTTGACAAATGTAACTTTTATCTTCAATATACACACCGAAGTATTCTGTTTTAATTTTACATCCTTTCTGTAATTGTAACAGGAAACTATTTTGCATCGTAGTGCTTTTAGAAAAAAATAGTGAGCAGGTGCTTATTCCACTTCCGCAGTATATATGTGCAAGATTCGTTCCATTAAATTTCAAATATAATATCGATTTTTTTAACTTTAAATATATGGCATTAAAAACCAAATATTGGTAATTTAAATTAAATATTAAAATTTCATTTATGACTTCGTGAAGTTTAAAATAATTTGATCACATTTTTTTACACAATTCGACCCAATTATTGACATGTATTTAAGTTTTATCCTCACTATGCACACAGAATTATTTCTCTTTTAATTTTTGAGATAAATGCAAAAACGTCTATAGATTGTAACGGTTTAACGTCATTTTGAAATCGACATTTGGTGAATACCACTAATAGAAATTTTGCTTTACAATTTTTCGTAGGTTTCAGCATTTCACGCTGGCGCTTTCATAACGTTCTTACTGTGTTCATTTCGTGGAATACACGGTATAAACATTTTAGAACATGTACGTACTCATTTGGCGCCAAAACAAATTTCTTCTTTATTTCTGCTTGCTATTTAATATTCAGCCATTATACATTGAAAAGTAGATCGACGCTTCAAAAATGAGACCAGACTAATAATTTCAACTGAAATGTTCGTGAAGAGATCAACCATATGAAAAAAATATTAACTGGCACGCGGTTAGGAAGTAAAAAATAAAAATCCATATTGTGCCATAAACGAATGCTCAAATTACCTCCATTCGATTATTATAAAAGGGGAATATTTTACATCGTATTGCCATTAGTTAGAGCTGGTAAAGTGGTGCTCATTCTACTTCCACAAACTGTATGTCCAAGATCGGTTGAGTCCGCTTGAAAAAAAACGATTTTGATAACGATTAATTTAACATTAAATATAGTGCATTTAAAAGCAAATATTGTTAACATAAAATGTCTTCATTGTAATGAATAAAGTATAACAATCGCTACAGTTTTTATATTTATGTAGAATTAAATTCGGTTGACAAAGAAAATGCTTAAAACATGTTTATGCTAGATCCATCCACTATTTCCTCCACTAAGGTTGAACTACTTAATGGGCAACTCTCCGACGTAGCACAACATATTACCGCGGCCAATACGAGTGCAACGGCAGAAAAATTGAACTTTAGTGCGTTCATCTTTAAATAATTTACACTTTGACGTTCGTATCTTAGTTGTAATTGAAATTATATATGATAAAATCTGCTGAGTCTAAAATTTATGCATTTGCCAAAATGCTTATAAACGTTAATATGCGTATTTAGATTTTGCCTTTCAATGATACATTGTCACATTTTTAACCACAACATTTACATTAAAACAAAAAAACATAGAATGTACCTAAATTTTTATTTTAATAGCAAAATATCAATAAAGGAAACACCGCAAAACGCGATTATTCTAATTTAACAAAAAACGGAATGCATGTTAGATGTGCAAAGACGAAATTCACATGAAAAACTATCCCGCAGCATAATATTAGAATTACGTATTTCTCAGAGAGAAAAATTATCTCTTTTAAATATATACTGGTTTATTAAATAAAGTATATATTTGGACCATTTGATTAAAAAAACAAATACATTAAAAATATATTTTAACACTGATTGTACTGTCCAGATTTACCTTCGGTTATGGCTCAAACCTGAAAATGTTTAATTCGGAAAATTTTTATCTAAAGACAGAGCTACAACGCCGCTTACGACACCCTATTTTTAGTTATACATATTTATGTAATTTGTCCTTGCTTGGTTTCAATTTTCAGGATATTATAATGGATTGTAGAATTATGGGCTTTCTTGTAAACAAAATAGGATTACTCGTGCTTTCGAACCTTTGAGGCTTGTTAATCATTTCCGCATGTGCTAAAATGTGCTAAGTCAACTTATTATTATGTTAATCTCATGAGATTTCGTCGTTATTTTTTCTTGATTTACTTGACATTTATCGCAAATTGCATAACTACTGAAACGTTCATATGTGTCTTGTCATTCGTTATAATTCTTCACGACAAAAATTTCTGACGACCATAAAAATATTACTTAAAATCATAATGTTCCTGTATGGATAGTAGGGCATCATCTTGAATGTTTCAGATCTGATCTATATTATCGTTCGTATTCATGAGAACAATACATATTGGAACATATTGTCAAGAAAATATGTAATAATATAATTAATTTCAAATGGGTCTATTACGAAAATTGAAGTAAAAAGATTTACATTGCGTTTCAAGGGATGAATTTTCGCCATACCTCAGCAGGGCTCACACAGTACAATTGTATGGTTGAGAAAGGGCATAGGATAATCAAAGCCACTGTAGAATCATCGTTTCTTAATGGATACTGTGTCAATGAACTGCATTTAGTACCTAAGTCATTTTGCTTTTTGACAGACTTTACTTAATATTACCATTACTTTATTTTCATGCAGAGAGAAACACGTAAATTAGCAAGCACAGTTAGATTGAAACATTTTAGCAAACATCCTCATCCAGCATTGAATGGTCATACATATGTATATTATGCACACATAAAAATTACAAAATAAATATCCACATATATATACGTATATTTATATAAACATGTATTCCATATATATAAATTGTACATGCAATGCACGCTTTTATTTCATTTGAAAGGGTTGTGAATTATTTTATTCAATTACATAATTTAATTTTAACACCAAGGTTGCTGATTCGTTATTTGATACCGACACAACAGTTTTTTAATATACAAAATGTCAACCATATTCAGAATTAGAAAATTATTGAGAATCTGCTACTCCAACAGATTCATATACTTCGTAGTTCATCTATTTAAATTATCATATTTCGCAGGAATTACAGCATCATTCAATTAAAGACATAATATTTCGATTTTGGCACCACATCAGTAGGAGTTGGTATAACGCTCTATAAGCGGTATATAACATGTTTCACAGTGTGGTTTATTTTGACGTGAAATAGTATACAAGAATGTGAATACTGTGCTCTTTTTAAGCTAAAATTATATTGTTCTCAAGTACCGAGCCAGAAAGCAGTATTATTATCCTTTACAAGCGCGGTTTATATCGTCTACGATTGGTTGGCTTTGAGGTCGAATTGAGGTCGAAAGTTAGCTTCAACACTATAAGTTTATATATTTGTGTAGGAGATTTTGCAATACAACATTCCGTATGGAATTCCCAAATATATAGTGGCTTTAAGGCGCTGTACTGGCTTCTACTTTTGAGCCGCCAGTAAGTAGGAAACAACAGTTCACCAGATTATCCCTCTAGTTTATAATGTTATGGGCAGAACATTTTTGTCATATTTGAAATAATATATCACTGCATGCGCAACACATAATACACACGTGCATATATATTAGTACTCCACCACAGATGGTATCTAACATTGTTATGTTATTTCTCGCAAATACACAATTAAAATCATTACTTTTTATATGAATAAACACACACACACACACACACACAATATATATATATATATATATATATATATATATATATATATATATATATTCGCAATTTGATTAAAAACGATAAATTTAACTATTGTCCTCTTAGAATTCGTTTCCAACTGCAACTGATAGGCTGATCCCATTAATACAACCAGAAAAACATAATATTCACGCGGTTTTGATCTACTTCTGCAAGGACCTGTTTATAAGTCCTGAATCAATTCATTATTTATATCGAATAAATGCCAAAAACAATTGACATAATACATATTTATATGATTTCAGTCAGCTATTCGATAAAAATCAACTCAGAAAGTTCTTTGCATCAAATTATGTTAGATGTTTGTATTTAAAAAACGTTTAGACATAATTTCAACCAAAGGGTCCTGAATTCTAAGATAAAATTTAACATTATCCAAAATGTGTTTAAAACAGGATATTTCAAAAAATCCATTTTATACAAAATGGGTAGAAATCTCAAATAAATTCATATAGTGCACACTGAGAAAACAGAATTACTGAAGAAATGAATAATATGCCGATAAAATTTAGTATAATAAAAAGTATATAATGGACAAGCCCTGAATCTCCTTTAAGCACGGAGGAAATGCATATATTAGATCATAACATTATTTCATGCTAAATTATATAAATCCATCTCTTCAAATTTATTCTGGGATTGTGTTAACGCAAGGTTTATGTAAATGTGGACTTTGCATGTATAAATTTTCCCCCGCGTTTTGCTATTGGCGCCGGATTAACCACGAAATTCAGTATTTCGGCCAGATAACGTCGTCGGTTTTGCAGATTACAGGGTTAATTTTTCATAATTTTGTGTTATCATTGTCACTAATAAAAATAATACTTTTGGCGTTTGTGACGATATTTTCCCTTCAATTAAATGACAATAAAATTTTGTGTTTATTTACAAAGGTTAAATGGATCTTAGCAGGTCTCCTTTTTCCGCTTTGCTAACGTATTAATTTGATCTCTGTTGTGACATTTTGTAATACAACTGTGGTAATGCATGTATGGCCGAGGTCAAAAAAATAATATAAATAATTCATTTCGCCTAGCACTGTTTGCTTGTCGATATAATTAGATGACCATTAAATTGAAATTGTTGTCCCTGGCTACATTGGTAGTGAATAAAACATCGGCATAGGGTTTAATTAGCATGCTTCATGATTTTGGCTTACTGCTGCGTCTGAGATAAAAAAAACTAGTGATTTCTCTATATAGAGTTAATAAAGTATACGCTCGTCATTTATGTGAATCATAATTCCTTGCTTGTCGTTTGGCATACGTACATATGTCAAGAAAATATCATACTCTGCGCATAACTAAACTATTAAAATATCGAATATAATCTCTTACACAAATGAATTATAGGTTTTTCATGCAAATATGCCGTCGTGGACAAATGCTAAACTCATTTTTAGTCAGATTTCACAAGTAAGGTTTTGTATTTTCAATTGTAACAAGTTCGGACCGTTTGTTTACCTGGGTTTTATTCCATTTATTTCAACTGTTTGCTCGCAACGGGAAATCTGCTCAGGCTATAATGCTTCATGAGTATTTCGATTGCCCTACCGTCTTGGTGGGTTTGTTCAGATCGGTTTAAATTTTTGATATTTTTCTAGAGATCCTGATTAATTTTTGGCATTAACTGTTAATGTTTAAAAATGATTGCCATCTTATTTTAGAATAACTTGTATTATATATGGATATATGTAATATCATATCCGTTTGTAAGCATATATATATATATATATATATATATATATATATATATATATATATATATATATATTAAATTTACGATAGTGATAATTGTCACTAGAAACCAATATTTCACGGTAGAATATGATGAAATAAAACCTGGCGCAATCTGTAAAATCAGATCATCGAAGTTAGCACCGAGCTAATTTGTTGTACATATATGATGTCCTTATTAATTAACGGCAATGACGCGGCTTCACTTTTAATTTCTGTTATCTCATAATTTATTTATCTGAGCAAAAACCACGGGAATGATAAACAAACTATTTTACTCCATGCGAGACCGAATGTTTGACTAACTAAATCTAAACAAGATGCTGAAATGTCATCACCATTATAAATAATATTGACCGTAATTGTACGAATATGAGCGACCAACACTGCAAACTTGCGTAATGTACGCTTTTGCCAATAAGATATAATTTATCTCATTATCATTGCAAAGCAAAAGTCAATATACGGAAAAGAAATACTTACGCTCTTCTCCAAGAATGCTGCGGCTCTGGTCAAAACGTACTATAATATTCAATAAGGAATTTGATCAAATTTTTATTTATCCAATGTAAATTATCCGAACATGTTCACAAAACACACACACACACAAATTCATTCTTAAAATTAACCGATAGCACCACCAAAACTAATTAGATGTAAAATTCGCAAAAAAACAAAAACTTTGCCATCCACGTAATAAAATTATAATTCAGAACGCAGACAAATCGTACAGATTAATGAATAATTGACTTTTCTCGAAATTAACTGAGTGTAATCCAAAATAACTATGCATAATCGTAATAAATATGCGTCCTCTGTCACAAAAATATATTTCGTACTGTAGGAACACAGTAGACATTATAAAGAAAATATGTGTTAGTGAATATGAATACTTTCGTATTTTATATTGCAAAGTTTTTCTTAAGAAAAAGGTAATAATCCAGTTCATACTCCATATTTATAAATCGTGATATATTTTATAACAAATTTAAGTCTCAATGAAAAGCTTTTAAATTGTGCATTTGTGGTTTCTATGTGATACATTTAATAATAAAATGAAGCTTTAAGAATGTTTTTATAACATTTTGCAGCATTAGTTAATTTTCCTTGCACCGTAAGAACTTGCGTGTTTGTAAATTGATTTAATATTGATATAAGTTCATGTTCTCAGTTTAATTTCGTTTCGCCTGCGTTCATTTAACTTCCTATAAATTAATTAAGTTCTGCCAGGATTCCATTTTTAGGCTACTACTTATTATCATTATTTTCGTCCCCAATGAATCATGTTTTATAATACGTTCAAATAATAACATCTCGAGGTTTGCAAATGACCATATTAACTGCTAACATATTTGAGCAAATTCGGACCACGTTTCATTTTTCCTGAGTTCGTTTAACATTCTATTAAAGGATGTTTTGTAGTTATATTAGTAGCCTTTGTCGGGTAGCTGTCTTTTTAGTAATGATTTCCCACATTTTCATAGTGGTTGTTATCCCCACCCGTTCCATGATCAGTTACTGACAATTTCCGTGGGGTAAAGTTAGAAAACCCATCCATTTTCAAACGTTTATTGCAAGCGGTGTAGCTAAGCATTAATCAATTCAAAGTTAAACAAAACGGACCGTGCTCTAAACGGAAACAAAATGATTTTTTGTCAACACATTTGAAAGTCTTATACACAAGAAATGATCAGGAACACAAACGTCCGACCCGTGATGTATACATGGTAATAATTGAAAATATATGACGATATAAATTCAGATTGATTAGCAATTTAGTTTAAAGTCACCTGTAAATATTTCTTCAAATCATGTATGAAAACTGGATGTAAACACCAATCCCATTGTATTTAACCAGTCATCGAACAACATCACAAAACTACCGCCAGCTGCAACGCACTGACGCGTTTCGACCTTCCATGATCATCATCAGAGTACGACGGCAAACTGACTATCGAGGATCAAACCGCATTGAATATATATGGAAATCAAATTTAGACATGCGGCTCTCACCTCTAGCAGTCTCGCATACATTGAACTTGACTGGAAATGTCGGCTGCACAATTTCTATGCAGTCACGAACATTAACTGTTTGTAGCTTTCGCCACATACACATATATAGGCAATACAATTTAACAATAATTGTTTGCGCGGGTGGTGGTAACAATTCTTTAAATCAAGTTTGTGAGCTTGAAGTAAATACCAATCCCATTGTATTTAACCAGTCGTCGAACAACATAACAAAACTACCGCCAGCCGCAACGCACTGACGCGTTTCGACCTTCCTTGATCATCATCAGAGTACGACGGCAAACTGACTATCCAGGATCAAACCGCATTGAATATATATGGAAATCAAATTTAGATATGCGGCTTTTACCTCTAGCAGTCTCGCATACATTGAACTTGACTGGAAATGTCGGCTGCACAATTTCTATGCAGTCACGAAGATTAACTGTTTGCGGCTTTCGCCACATATACATATATAGGCAATACAATTTAAACAATAATTGATTGCGCGGGTGGTGGCAACAATGCTTTAAATCAAGTTTGCGAGCTTGAAGTAAACACCAATCCCATGGTATTTAACCAGTCGTCGAACAACATAACAAAACTACCGCCAGCCGCAACGCACTGACGCGTTTCGACCTTCCATGATCATCATCAGAGTACGTCGGCAAACTGACTATCGAGGATCAAACCGCATTGAATATATATGGAAATCAAATTTAGATATGCGGCTCTCACCTCTAGCAGTCTTGCATACATTGAACTTGACTGGAAATGTCGGCTGCACAATTTCTATGCGGTCACGAACATTAACTGTTTGCAGCTTTCGCCACATATACATATATAGGCAATACAATTTAAACAATAATTGATTGCGCGGGTGGTGTTAACAATTCTTTAAATCAAGTTTGCGTGCTTGAAGTAAACACCAATCCCATTGTATTTAACCAGTCATCGAACAACATAACAAAACTACCGCCAGCTGCAACGCACTGACGCGTTTCGACCTTCCATGATCATCATCAGAGTAAGACGGCAAACTGACTATCGAGGATCAAACCGCATTGAATATATATGGAAATCAAATTTAGATATGCGGCTCTCAACTCTAGCAGTCTTGTATACATTGAACTTGACTAGAAATATCGACTGCACAATTTCTATGCAGTCACGAACATTAACTGTTTGCAGCTTTCGCCACATGTACATATATAGGCAATACAATTTAAACAATAATTGATTGCGCGGGTGGTGGTAACAATTCTTTAAATCAAGTTTGCGTGCTTGCAGTAAACACCAATCCCATTGTATTTAACCAGTCATCGAACAACATAACAAAACTAACGCCAGCTGAAACGCACTGATTCGTTTCGACCTTTCTTGATCATCAATAGATTACGGCGTCAAACTGAGTGTCGAGGTTCAAACTGTTGTGTCCACCTATGTTTGATGTTCCACGAATTTGTATGTCGTTAGTGTTTATTATTAACGTGTCGTCTAGACGAGCCTTAATTATGCCTAACTCGTCCGTTAAATTCTTCATTTGAGACGCCAGTGCCTGAATCAACGTTTCGACCCCATCAGAAGACATATTTAATTGTGCCATAAATGCTTTATTTTTACTCAATTATATATAGAATTTTGCACGCACAACAACAATCTATTTAATAAAACAAATTTACACATTAATTAATATATGTGCACATCAGCTCAACGTCTGCTTTCTCATTGTGCTGCCTGCTTACTTCTTATCCGGGCGCTTCTGCGAGGAATTTCTGTTGAAATAATGTCTGCCCTAGATAAGACCTTTTGCTCATTATTTGTCTTAAAGGTGGCTATTGCCACATCTTCCCCCCCCTCAGGAATCGGCTTTCGCACTCTGCTTAAACGATCCAGTGCCACAGCTCGTGGTCCATCGGGCAGGCTAACAAAAACAGTATTGTGCTCGGCGTCCACCCTCTCCACGCGATACGGCCCATCATTGACAGCCTGCAGTGCCATGGGCTCGACCCTCGCTACCATGACATAATCGCCGACCTTTAGGCGAGTGCGGTCGGTTGCCTTGCATAGCTTTGTCGCTGTGTTGCGCCTACATATTCAGTTAAACTGTTTTAGTCGTTCCTGAATATCCGCTATGGTGCAGCGCTCATGGGATCCTTGGATTACCGGTTCACCTGGAAGTCTTATGTGTCCTCCATAGACCATGGTCGTTGGAGCGAATCCTGTAGCTGTTGAGACAGTAAAGCGCATGGCCCGCTCGACCAAATGTAATTTGTCTCTCCACGTTCCCGGGCTCTCGTGGCACCAGCATCGCAGTACCTCTTTCATCGTCCTATGTGCGCGCTCAGCTGTCGCATTGGTTTGCGGGTGATAAGTGGCTGTGCGGGAATGCTTTATGTCAAGGTCTTTGCACCACTGATTAAATTCTTTCGACTCAAACTGTGCGCCTTGATCGGTAACTATAACTTGTGGTGCACCGAATCGACTGAGCCATCGCTCTTCTAAGCACGTTATAATCTTTTCTGTTGTGATCTTCTTCAGTGGTACAAACTCGACCCATCGGGTAAACTTATCGACCATGGAAAACACATAGGACACGCCGCCGCGAGCTACCGGCAGTGGACCTACCAGGTCGACATGCAGAAACTCGTTCCGTGCCGTGGCATTGAAAGCAATCGGCGTGACTTTTTCTCGTTTTTGTGGTTTACAACGTTGGCATGTAGTGCACTGTTGACAATAGCTACGAATTTCTTTGGACATACCAGGCCAATACAATCGTGACTGCAATGTCTCAATGAGCCGCCCAGCGCCGGGATGTCCTAACGTTTCATGCCAAAAGGCCATTAATTCTGTTCTTATAGATTCTGGCACAAACCATTGCACTGTTTGTCCTTCTTTCCGCACCAACAGGCCGTTCTGTAGACTCAACGTTTTATATGGTGCAGATACCCCTGTGCCGTTTTTTAATTGATTAACTATTTCCTGACATGTAGCATCTCTACCCTGTTCTTCAGAGACTTTTATAAGCGGTGAAACCCGCACAGCGGAAATTCTGCTGAGCGCATCGGCCGCCGCATTCTCGATTCCTGCTCTATGATGAATTGATATATCATACTCTTCTAGATCTTCAATGGCTCGATGTACACGTTTCTTCTCAATACATAGTGATCTCCAATGCACTAGCGCTTTGTGGTCGGTAAAGACGTCCACGTGTCCCCCGATGACAAAATATCTAAACTTCCGCAGCGCCCATTGTACGGCAAGTAATTCTTTTTCTGTGACTGTATAGTTCTGTTCCGCCTTAGTGAGTGTGCGACTTATATATTGCGCAGGACGTCCGTCAGCTTGTAACACCGCTCCTATACCAATATCTGACGCGTCTGTAACAATTGACATATTACCTACCGGGAAAGTCAAAATAGTTGCCTCTATTAATTTCTGCTTGCATAGCACAAACGCTTGTTGAGCCTCCTCCGTCCAACGAAATGGTATCTTGGCACTAGTTAACTGAGATAAGGGCTGTTGCGTAACCGCCATCCCTGCGAGGTATGGTCTATAGAAATTCACCATACCAATAAACCGGCGCAATTGTTTTCTAGTAGTAGGCACCGGATAATCCCTGATAGGTTGTACATTCGAATCTAACGGCATGCATCCGTCCGCTGAGACTAAGTGCCCCAAGAACCGCACTTCTTGACCTATCTGTACCTTTTCTGGATTAAAATGTAATCGCCATTCTACAGCTTTGGCCAACATCTTCTGCAGCCTCACACGTAATTCGTGTTCAGTAGTGGCCCATATAATAACATCGTCTACGTAAGCTGTTGTACACGTTAAGTCAGACACGAACGAGTCCATCATTCTTTGGAAAACTTTCGGAGCGTTTTTAAGGCCAAATGGTACCCGGGTGAATTGGAAATGACCTTGGGGTACTTGTACCGCTAACTTCCATCGGTCTTCGGGCCGCACGCCTATTTGCCAAAATCCCTGTTTAAGATCAAGCACGGCAAACCATTTGCCTCCCGCTAGCTGTAAGAACAGATCACGCAGAGCCGGCATGGGATACGGGTCCGGTTTAGTTACTGAGTTCAATTGCCTAAAATCAGCCGCTGGTCGGAGCGAACCATCCTTTTTCGTAACATAAACCATCGGAGCACGAAAAACAGATGTTGACGGTTCAAGAACGCCGGCTTCTATCATTTCTTGGGTTGCACGAGTCGCCGCTGCTAATTTCTTTGGAGGAGCACCATATACTTTTGGTGGTTCGTAACCGTCATTTAGTTCTAGCCATAGCTTAAACTGTTCGACCGTCGGCCCTGGACGCTCGCTACAATCAGGCAGTTGGAATATAATGTTATATCGGGTTTGAAGATTCTTCCACCACCCAGGCAGACAACTGGTCTCCTCCTGCAATTTATGGGTACATATAGACTTTATTGAACTTATTCCCTCAGGCCGCGATAGGCATACACGTTTATTTTGACAGTCTATCGTCTTAACCCATTTTCTAATGAAATCAAGTCCCAATAAGGGCGTTTGCGTATTCGAAACAACAAAAGACATATGATAGACATTTTCATTTATTAACAACTTCGTGTCCCACTCGCCCACAGCCACCATCGATGCGCCCGATGCCTGACATAAACTTGCTTTCGTAGGTTTTACATTGTTCAATGGCCAAGTCAATGGTAGTACCGACACATCAGCTCCAGTATCCAATTGCATTATTACTGGCTGTCCGTTGAAGAGTTCTAAAAATTTAACTTTAATGAAAATTCTTACATTTGGCAATGTTTCCCACACTTCCTTTTCTTCAAAGGCCATCTGGTTCGGACCACTTTTTTGTTTGATCTGCTGGTCTTCATTCGATCTACCCATCGGAGGCACCAAAGGATTAATATACGTGCTCTGCTCTCTCCCACCTTTATTTGTGAGATTGTGCACCCTGTTACCCCACTGCACTGGCCGTTCTCGAGGAGCAGTACATGGGTTTTGCTGACGCTTATACGTCGTATTCGTCGAAGCTGGAGTCCTTATATACTGACTTTGCTTCCAGGCCACTGGCTGTTGCCTTCTGTCGCGGAACTGCTTATTATGCCGCGAAGAATTCCAATACGGTATGTCGCTCCTCTCAGATGTCGTAACTGGACCCATGTGTGGAGATGCAGCTGCCACTTTGTTTGTCATTATGGCCGAACTTTGAAGAGCCTGAAGTCTCTCTTCAAGGCCTCCCTGGGCGCTGGATATTTCACCGTATCTGGTAGGATCCAGCAGCATGAACATGATGGCCTCATGTGGTTGCAAGCCGGGTAAAGACTCGGTAAGCTTCGAGAACCACCGCTTGATACGTGCCATGGTATCCATGGGCATCTCACCCATTAATGGTTTCAGGCTGTATAATTCTAAGAACACTTCCTGAGGCCTAGCCCGGAAATGATCCAACACGCGTCTTTTGTATTCTTCATACGTGAGGTCAACCGGCAATTCCAATTGGACTGCTACTGTCCGGTCCACTAATTCCTGCACAGCTACACGCACAATAGGTGCTTCCAATGTAAATTCTTGGGCTCGAACTGATGCTTCAAATTTTTCGAACCACAACTGTGGCCTTTCCACATCTAGTGGTGCCAACATCGGCTTAAACTCTGATGACGGTCTGAAATAATTCGTTGATTCGGCTGAAAACGCCGGCATATTTCCTCCTGATTCCTCTTCGGCGTGGTCGCCATTGTTGTGTCCACCTATGTTGGATGGTCCACGTACTTGGATGTCTTCGGTATTTATTATTAGCGTATCGTCTAGACGAGCCTTAATTGTGCCTAATTCTGCAGTTAAATTGTTCATTTGAGAAGTCAATGCCTGAATCAACGTTTCCAACCCATCAGAAGCCATTTTAAATGTACGACAAATGCTTTATTTTTACTCAATTATATATAGAATTTTTCTCGCACAACGAGCATCGATTTAATAAAACAAATTTACACATTAATTAATTTATGTTCACTTCAGCTCTAAGTCTGCTTTTCTCATTGGGCTGACTGCTTCATTCTTATACGGACGCTTCTGCGAGGAATTTCTGTTGAAATACTGTCTGCCCTAGATAAGACTTTTTGTTCATTATTTGTCTTAAAGGTGGCCATTGCCACACCTCGCCTAGTCAGTTTTCCGTCGTACTCGGCTGATGTTCATGGAAGGTCGAAACGCGTCAGTGCGTGCGATTGGTGGTAGGTTTTGTTATGTTGTTCGACGACTGGTTAATACCAATGGGATTGGTGTTTACTTAAAGCTCGCAAACATGATATAAGAAGATTATAAAGGAACCAATTAGAGGTTCGGAATGCTTAGATCATTTATATTTAGAAGTTGAAGCGTTGAACTCGCACAGTTATGATGTAGTAAATTACTTCAATGAATTGGATCGTAAACAAATTATTTTACAATGGAACCTTTTGAGTAGCAAAGCACACAAACCTAATTTTGAAAGTGCACACGTGCAATGTTCCAGAATCAACTGGAATCTTTTTAGAGAATTAAGCTTATCAATTGATTATGAATGTTTTTTTATCATGAACAATGACGAATTTGTTTCTTCTGTTTCATTGTTATTATCTGATATGTTTAGGGCATCTACATTTACGGATGTTATACCCAAGAGATTCAATAGGAAGTTATGTAAGCTAAGAATCAAACGAGATAATATAATGAAATGTAGTCTTATCAATAGTATTAAAAAAAATGAGGTTAGAATTGATTGATAAAGAAATTAATTCATCACTGCTGATAATCCGTCAAAGTGTAACACGCGGCTCCGTGTTACAACCCAACGAAGGTCAATTTTTACAAACGCTGTGCTCTTTAAGGTCAAATATTCTAACTCTGTCCTTAAACAATATTTCTCTTAGCTGTGATTTTAGGAACAATCTCTTTTAGTCTCAAGCAGTTTCAATCGATATTTCTTGAACTGCAATTTTATTTGTAATTAATAGTGTTTTTATAAAATAGACAGAACCGCGCGCGATCCGAGAGGATCACGCGGTGGACTATTGTATCACAGTGAATTTATCTCACTTTATTATATTATTCATTACTATGAAAATGATTGATTGTTTACTAAAGAAAACAAAGAACTATACATTTGTGAGTTGTTTGTCATTTAAATTTTAAACGGTTTCCATGGTCAATTTTAGTGATAACTTTCAATGTTAACTCCATTAACATCATCATGTATTCTTTGAGTTTTTGTCATAAAAGTCGTTAAACGGTTTACACAAAACATGTTCCTTTATAAACATAAATAATTTTACTAGACTCATATTATCATGTATCTTTAATCGTCTGACTACTCATTACAATCCAGACATTTGTGTAACAATAACCACTTGTGTATAAAACATTTTACTTTATAAACATAAATCATTTTACTATGTTCATATTATCATGTATTTTCAATCATATGACTATATTCATGCCAATCCAGACATTTGTGCTAAACATTTCGCTTTATAGACATAAATCACTTTTATTTTTGCCGTCTAGAAGACGGACAATTTAGTTTAATTGTGAACGGTATTTAAAACATACTTTTGCATTAAAATCTGTATTTTTGCCAACCAACTCATTCAATTCGGATTAACAGTGAATTATATTTATGTGCTACATTGTGTGTAATATATACATGAAACCTTTCTTCGGCCTTCTAATATTAACCATCTGAAAAGGAACAGACTGATTGGGTGCTCGGGTAGTAATAATGGCCACCATTGATAAGTAGTAGGGGTACAAAATCAGGAACGAGATAGCAACAGCGAAAAGTACCCCTACATTATGGTGCCCCGGTTCGTCGAACTCACAGCTAGTAAGGAATTAATAAACAGCTAGATTTTGAGAAATTCAAGCACTTTCAATGAAGGCCACTACACACGTTATTGCCTCGGAAACGTCTGCACATACCCGCACACAGACGCGACGTTCAAATGGGCGCGGTCACCCTCAACAACTCAGGAGGATCCGCCCATGGAAGGTTCGGAAGACGGGTGGGGTCAGCCTCCTCGGCGGCAGCAGAGGCTGAGCACCCCAAGATTGTTGGCCGCTCCACGTCTGATGGCTCGAAGCACGTTGCCTTCGCGGTAGAGCGCAATCAAACTATTGTCTTTACAGCGACGGCTCCAACTAAGTCATGCTTCAAACGCCCAAATGCCAGCAATCAATCTCATCGCCGGTTGCCACTATCAACATACTTTCTCATCCGTGACGCAATCTCTGGCGAATGAATTGTCATAGACACTGGATCAGATGTAAGCTCACTACGCCACAATTATCTCGAACCAACCCACCCAGTCGACACCAACAGTCTGACCTGCGCGAATGGCTCCAACATAGCGACGTTTGGGGTACGAGTACACAATCTCGTTCTCCAACTCAAAATGATGTTTCAAATATCCGTTCATCATCGACAACACGACATGAAACATCATTGGACGTGACTTGCTCGAACACTTCGACCTAACCATCCGTCCAAGAACGCGAGAAATAGAGGAGCCAGTATCAGTGTTGACAGAACCAAAATCAGTCGTTATTCGGCATGAAAGAGCAATAACATTTCCTGTAAGGTTAGCCCCCTTCATTGTGTACTAATTTTCACTGTCGGGGGGGGTGTATGTAACACGCGGCTCCGTGTTACAACCCAACGAAGGTCAATTTTTACAAACGTTGTGCTCTTTAAGGTCAAATAGTCTAACTCTGTCCTTAAACAATATTTCTCTTAGCTGTGATTTTAGAAACAATCTCTTTTAGTCTCAAGCAGTTTCAATCGATATTTCTTGAACTGCAATTTTATTTGTAATTAATAGTGTTTTTAGAAAATAGACAGAACCGCGCGCGATCCGAGAGGATCACGCGGTGGACTATTGTATCACAGTGAATTTATCTCACTTTATTATATTATCCATTACTATGAAAATGATTGATTGTTTACTAAAGAAAACAAAGAACGATAATTGTGAGTTGTTTGTCATTTAAATTTTAAACGGTTTCCATGGTCAATTTTAGTGATAACTTTCAAGGTTAACCCCTGTCAACATCATCATGTATTCTTTGAGTTTTTGTCATAAAAGTTGTTAAACGGTTTACACAAAACATGTTCCTTTATAAACATAAATAATTTTACTAGACTCATATTATCATGTATCTTTAATCGTTTGACTACTCATTACAATAACCACTTGTGTATAAAACATTTTACTTTATAAACATAAATCATTTTACTATGTTCAGATTATCATGTGTTTTCAATCATTTGACTATGTTCATTCCAATCCAGACATTTGTGTAAGAATAATTTCTTGTTTTTCTTTATAAATATAAATCATTTTAATCTTTGCCGTCTAGGAGACGGACAATTTAGTTTAATTGTGAACGGTATTTGAAACATATTTTTGCATAAAAATCTATTTTTTGCCAACCAACTCATTCAATTCCGGATTAACAGTGAATTATATTTATGTGCTACAATGTGTGTAATATATACATGAAACCTTTCTTCGGCCTTCTAATATTAACCATCTGAAAAGGAACAAATTGATTGGGTGCTCGGGTAGTAATAATAGCAACCATGGAAAAGTAGTAGGGGTACAAAATCAGGAACGAGATAGCAACAGCGAAAAGTACCCCTACAAAAGATCAGAGAGAATTATTTTGGCCAAACTGAAGAGCAATCCTAGAATAGGATACAAACTCCCCACAGACTACAGTAAATATAAGGAAAAATTAAAGCTTATATTACCTGTGCGTAAAACTGAGTATGAATTTCTCTGTGAATTGGATGAAGTATTTGGCAAATTGTTATGTAATCCACAGAACAAAAGCAATTTCATTGATCTACCTGATCCTTCGGGAAACCAGGATCTAGGACTTGTTATTGACAGTGATGCATTGATAGAATTAATGTTAAAAATAAAATCAAAAAAAACAAAAAGATCACCTTGGTATATCGATTGATAACCTACTTCAATTACCTTTAAATTTTATGAATGCGCTCTGCAATTTTATAAATAGAATTTTGAAGGATGGAAATTACCAATCGATATATTAACGATAGTAGCTAAACCATTGCCTAAAGTAAGTAAGCCAAAGTGCGCCAGTGATTATAGATTAATCTCTATTATCCCTTCGTTTTTGAAGATAATAGAACGATTGCTACTAGATCATTTAGAACGTATGTTGCTGGCTGATTTTCATATGTGCCAACACGGCTTTACAAAAGACAGGTCGACAACTACTAATATTCTCTCTATGTGGAAACATCTAATTACATTAGATGAGAAAAAGTTAGATGCATTAATTGTACTTATAGATATCTCAAAAGCTTTTGACTCTATATCTTTTGATGCTATTTTGAATGCGAATAATTTATTGAATATTGATCCGAATATTTTTAGATTACTTAGATACTATTTATATAATCGAAGAATGAGTATTCAAGTAAATGATTTGATTTCTAATTCAAAAAGGGTAACAAGTGGAGTTCCACAGGGATCAAGTTTGGGGCCAATTCTATTTAAAATTGTATTTGCACATTTGGAAACTAAAATCCCTAACGGTCGAGTTTGCAAATTCGCTGATGATTTAAAAATAATCTTTCCAATTGATCCAAAAAATGTCGAATTCTCCAAAAATAATGTGACACTAGATTTGTATGATTTCAATTATGTTTATTTTCAAGATGCTGAGATTAATGATGTTTTTGAGATTAAACTTATGCAAGAAATTAAGGATTTAGGCATAACTATTCATTGTACGACTTCTGCTGAGAGACATATTGAAAGGATAGTAGGCAGTGCCAAGAACAGATGGGCACTAATAAATAGAAATATTTTATCGAGTGAAATAAAATATAAAATGTTTATAATATGGATTAGACCGATATTAGAATATGCTGCCGCTACTTGGAATCCTTTAACAAAGGGTTTGTCTAATAAGATAGAAGCTGTAAAAAGAAAAGTTGTGAAACAAATAAGTCCTATCTCCTGTACTATATATGCCACTAGATTACAGTTTGTATCACTGCATCCTTTATGGTTTCGGAGGATGTGCTATTGCATAAAAGTTTTCCATTTGAACCAGTGGACTGGTGCCTATATGAATCCAATAAGAAAGAGTCATGAAGTTGAATCTAGATCTGGTCATTTTGCAATATCTCCACCATTGGAAGAGAATTTTGCGAGCAAGCTATTCTTTTTTTCAAAAATTTTCAAAATTTACAATCAATTGCCAAAGGGGCTTAGAGAAACGCCTCCATCTAAAATGTCTCTTAAATTTTTATCTACCGAACTAGAAAAAGTGTTCAATCCTGCTGATATTTTTAATTTTGATTATGATAATACTTTCTCGTGGTTAAATAAAAGACAAGATTAATTGTTTTTCAGCAGCATAACTTCTCGAGATTCTATCTTCAAGTTTTGTACTATTAAAACTGAAACGTTATGCATTACATATCATGTTAATCAACAATACATACAATCAATTATTAGTCATGGTTCCCTTTTATGCATAATGTTACACTCGCATAATACATTAAATTTTTCTATTTTTGATGATGAGTCTATCACCCTTTATAACCGAACTTTCTGATGCTGATAAATTGTACAGTACAACTAATAGCACATATTTATGTGATGTGATATGTTTTTATATTGTACATTTTCTATTTTTATTATTTGATGGAACATGTAAGGTTTGAATCCAAATAAAGATATTCTATTCTATTTTGAAATGTTATGCATTATATCATCTTGTTAATCAACAATGCACACAATCAATTATTAGTCATGGTTCCCTTTTTTACAAATGTTATACTCGAATTATAACTTAAATTTTTTTTGTAATTTTGATGAAGAATCTATCACTGTTTACAGCTGATCTTTCTGATGCTGATAAATTGTACAGTACAACTAATTGCACATATATATGTGATGTGATATCTTTTTATATTGTACATTTTCCAATTTTATTATTTGATGGAACATGTGTGGTTTGAATCCAAATAAAGATATTCTATTCTATTCAAGTCAGCCCACCATTGGTGGGGAATGTTGCGAGCAAGCTACTCTCTTTTTCAAAAATTTACAAAATTTACAATCAATTGCCAAAGGGGCTTAGAGAAACGCCTCCAACTAAAATGTCTTTTAAATTTTTATCTACCGAACTAGAAAAAGTGTTCAATCCTGCTGATATTTTTAATTTTGATTATGATAATACTTTCTCATGGTTAAATAAAAGACAGGATTAATTGTGTTTCAGCAACATAATTTCTCGAGATTCTATCTTCAAATTTTGTATTATTAAAACTGAAATGTTATGCATTATATCATCTTGTTAATCAACAATGCATACAATCAATTATTAGTCATGGTTACCTTTTTTTCTTACAAACTGTTATACTCGAATTATACCTTAAATTTTTCTAATTTTGATGAAGAATCTATCACTCTTTACAGCTGAACTTTCTGATGCTGATAAATTGTACAGTACAACTAATTGCACATATATATATGATGTGATATCTTTTTATATTGTACATTTTCTAATTTTATTATTTGATGGAACATGTGTGGTTTGAATCCAAATAAAGATATTCTATTCCATTCTATTCTATTCTATTCTAAAAAATATTTCAACTTCACCAGTTGCGCAGTGCACACTACGAATATCATGACTATAACGTTGAGCACACACTAGCTCCTTTGGTCGTATACGAAGTCATTGACAGTGATCCAGCCTGCCCAGGTTTCAACTTAAACCTGACAACTTCAGTGGCACTCATAAATTCTCAGTATACTATTTTGCTTTACGCGGTATGACCGTTGTTTTGGTATCATATAATTGTTGAAGTAACCAACAGGAATACACTAGCCCTGCATTAACATACCTTTGATTAGCTGTAGGCAGACTAATAAACAGTTATTTAACTAGGCCGAATTCTGCCCAATATATCCAATCAAGCCTCAACGAGAGGAATTTTTTCTTTTTACCTCTTTTTTCAGCGTGGAAAGTCATGTAACGACTCAGATTAATTCGCCAACGTATTGCTTAAATAAAATTCAAAGTTCATTACACGGTACCAATAAAAAAGCGAAATTTGCCGTTGACCAGTGGCGTGGGACTTTGCGCTTGCAAATCTCTATTAGCTTGCAAGCACACTTGACACTTCTGCTATGCGCGCTATAAGTAATTGCTGTCGCTCTCTCTTCTTGACTGTTTACTTCCGCTGACTTCTGGACATGCGTTTAGCATGCTGTGTCACGCGTTACGTGGACTTCAGGTAGGCAAATGTTCTTGTTGCTGTAAAAATAGTCATACGTGATGGATTATCTATTAATCGGACTACTACTTGTGCCAGCAACAATGGTGTTGCCGCAGATCTTCAACAAGAATTTTCTGAGCCATGGAAAGGCAATTCATCTCTCTGTTTCCGACAACTCTACTTATCCCGATGCATCTACAGAAAGTAGCAATACATAATCAACCAGAGCAGGTATCAAGTGTCTAGAAGTACTTCTAGACACAGCAACACTTCTGAACTTTCTTGGATTTTGCCAGAGAATCAGATCTGGTTCTAATAAAGACCACCAATGATAATGGTCTCTACTTATTTAGGGCTTGTTTACTAATTTCTACCGTTGCATGGCATTTCGTACAGACGGACATTTACAAACTGTTATATTTCTTCATATTTATGTTTGAATGAACCAAATTAATTTACATAATCTAATAACTACTTCATGGTATTACAAAATTTTAACTCTTCAGGGTCTCCTAAGTTTATTGAGAAAGTTGAAGTCAAAACCAGACCAAGAACTTCGGATTCTTACACTTGGTCTGGATAACGCTGGAAAAACTACGATTCTTAAATACTTAGCTTCCGAGGACATTACTCAAGTCACGCCAACTCAGGTAAATATGATTATTTTTTATTTAACAGGGATTCAACATAAAAAGCGTACAGTCCCAGGGATTTAAACTAAATGTATGGGACATTGGAGGGCAAAGAAGAATTCGTCCATATTGGCGTAACTATTTTGAGAATACAGATGTACTTGTAGGTTCCTTATATTTTCATGCTAGATTTACGTTATAGATAGTGCAGACACAAATAGGTTTGAGGAGACTGCTGAGGTACGTTTTACTACAGAAAAAATCATCTATATTTTTATGAACTCTGGCCAACCGTATTATAGTTTTCATGGTTATTTATCAGTATGGGTGTCGTTAACATCCTAATTTTACTATGTAGAGGCCTTTTTCTCGTTAATGAATAGGCGACTCCCGATTGCCAGGTTGATTTCTGTCAACGTTTTACACTAATTTCCAGGTGTATTTAGAACTATACAGCCTCCAACTTTTTTCCTAATGAGAATTTCATATTTACCAAGTTCTGGTCTTTCTGACGTATTGCATAGATGACGAGGTTAGCTCGCCATCTATGCCGATTAAGCTAAGTCTTTCCGTTGAACATCCATGGAACCGACAATCGTATTTCTTAAACTATATTATATGTTACGCGGATATGCACGCTGCATTCAGCGCTGCACCAAACGAATTTAATATAGAAATACAAGGTAATTGAGTTACCTTTTACTGAAATTCTCAATATGTTTGAGAAAATAAATAACTTATAATATTCTTTTGAAATGCGAGATTTAATAAAATTCATTGTACCCTTTTTATGTGCAAAAACAAAAAGAAATTTTATCAGATATAAGAAAATTTTCTTTCGCATGGTCTTCTAAAATATCTACTCATGAACATATCTTTATATATAAATTGGAAAGCAAAACAAGATAGAAATACGTGAACAAAGCGAGTGTGAAAATTAGAAATCAATCAAATTGCGTGCGTCACATCCAGTTCAAACTCAATGCTTGTACGTGCTTCTTCTGCTTACATAAATCCGGCCGCAATTTGTTTATCCATAAGGCTTCGTATGTGGCTAGCTCCCTTTTGTTTCTGCATTTAGTAATTACTTTGAATGCTACGTCTGGAGAGCATACGTGCGTTGTTTCGATGATGTGTTGCGCAATAGCAGACGTGTATTCACCATTTGATTTAAAAAACAGGCGTTCAAGTTGCAATGTTCTCTCATTCGAGTAATTAACCGTCTGGTCGATCGGCTTACGTAAGTTGATCGACAACTTGCGCATGTATATTGGTAAATAATATTTGATATCGACATTAACGGCTGTTTCTCTTTGATTGCTGGTAAGGGCAAGTGTGTTACCCTAAATAACACTCGTAGTTTGGCTGCATTAAATGTGCGTGTCAATGCTGCTTCAACTTTCTTTTTGGCCATTCGGGAAACTGCATCCCCCTTAAATGGGATGTTTAGGTAGACGGTTTTCTTTTCTGGCCCATAGTACGTCTGTTTCTGGTTAACTCCCCTTTTAATAATTGATTCAATTAATTGTCTGGGATAGCCATTAGACATTAAATCGTTAATTGCCTTATTATATTCATTTTCTTTAGAATCTTGACTAACCAACCTGTCAATTCTTGAAAAGCAACCACGAACTGTTGATAATTTATATTGAAATGGTACAAAACTGCTTTAATGCAAATACTGTGCAGACCATGTTGGTTTATGGTAAATTGTTCTGTTTAATTTACCGTTAGTTTATTTCTTTAACAGTACATCAAGGAAAGGCAGACAGTCATCTTTCTCGTGCTCTGACGTGAAACCGATATTCTTATGTGCTTTGTTGAAACTTTGAAGCAATGTTCGTGATTGCGACCTGTTTTTAAGTACAAGAAATATATCATCCACGTACCGTATATATTGAGCACATTTACTTATGTCACTCTTTAATGATGTATTTTCTAGGTGCCCTAGAAAAATCTCAGCCAACAAAAGGGAGCTAGCCACATACGAAGCCTTATGGATAAACAAATTGCAGCCGGATTTATGTAAGCAGAAGAAGCACGTACAAGCATTGAGCTTGAACTGGATGTGACGTACGCAATTTGATTGGTTTCTATTTTTCACACTCTCTTTGTTCACATATTTCTATCTTGTTTTGTTTTCCAATTTATATATAAAGATATGTTCATGAGTAGATATTTGAGAAGACCATGAGAAAGAAAATTTTCTTATATCTGATAAAATTTCTTTTTGTTTTTGCACATAAAAAGGGTACAATGAACTTATAATATATTGTAAATGCGAAGATCAGATTAATAGAAGTTGTAAACCAACGTAAGATGGCAATCGGACACAACCAGAGAGCGCTCTCGCACATCAGGAAAAGATGGGGGTAATGGAAGCGATCACGAACTATGAATGCAACTGCACGAGCGAGATAAACTGGAATGGAAAGGTCCGAAGATACACTGTATTCACAGTTATATTCTTCGATGAAAATATTTTTTAATTCGTACATTTGGTCTTGTACGGTTTCTTGTATAATGGTGTTACGCAATAATTTGTAATCGCGTTAGCTATGTACACCTACGATTCCGGTTGGCTCCTGGACGTTCCACATCAACCACTTGCCACTCACAAGAATTCAAATTTATGATGATTACTTTGCCAATATCACCGTGAACAGATTCTTTATTTGTGCTTCTATAATATGCTAGACTAAAGTATCTGTCGAATAATCTAGACTTTTTAACAGCCCTATATGCAGCAGCTCAATATCTGCTACATTCGGTCCACTCAGCGCATCTGTCACAAGATTATCTTTTCAAACATTATGAGAGACTGAAACATCGAGCTTTGTTAGTCCGGCTCTATATCAATTCACCTCATGAGAATAATTTAGTCTCGTAGTTTTACCGAGAATATTTATTAACGGATAATGATCTGTTCAAATATTAATGTATTGACCAACGAAGCAGTACATGAAATGTTTTAAATCAAGGTTGCGATCTTGATATAAACACCTGTCCCATTATGTACAGTATAAACTAAGCATTGTATAATGCAGAAAAGGCAATTCATCAAGAATACCGGTTTCGTCCTCATTGAAAACTCATCATATATTGTCCAGATTTTACCGCGGACAAGGCTCAATCCTGAGTACTTCTGTTTTGGAATTTGTTGTTCTAACCACTAAGCCACCCTGCCGCACACTAAACTCACCTTTAATTATAGACGAACTAATTTTTCTTGGTTAGCTTTTCCTTTAAGTGAAGCCAATATGACATACCTTCAAAAAAAAAAGCTACAACTAACCAGCCCCAATTTGTCAGTATAGAACAGACCACGCTACCTGGAATAAACTTATTGAATTTAACAGTTATATAATTAAATGAACATTGGTTGAGCGGGCGGTGATAACAATTGCTAACATCATGGTTGCAATCTTGTTATAAACATGTCTCATTACTACATACGTTTGTCAGTATAAATTTAGCATTGTATAATGTAGAAAAGGAAATTTATCTAGTAAACCGGTTTCATTTTTAATGGAAACTAATCACCTACTGTCCAGAATTGGACGCGAAAAGGGCTAGAACCTGTGTACGTCTGCTTCTAAATTTGTTGCTCTTACCAGTGTTTTATATCAAGATCGCAAACTTGATTTAAGTAATTGTTATCACCGCCCGCGCAACCAATGTTTGTTTAATTATATAAATGTTCATTTCAATACCACATCCCCTAGGTAGCATGGTTTATTTTATATAATTATAGATTTGAGTTGGTAATTTTAAATTTAGGTCTGAAGTGATGCCTTATAGACTTCCCGTAAAGGAAAAGCTGAGCAAGAAAAATTGGTTTCTATAAAACTGGAAATTGTGTGTAGTATATTGCAGGGTGGTACAGTGGTAAGAGCAATACATTTCGAAGCAGACGTGTCCAGGTTCGAGTCCTGTTCGCGGTAAATTCTGTATAGTAATTAATGAGTTCCCAATAAGGACGGAAACGGTCTACCAGATGAATTTATTTTTCTACATTATACGATGTTTAGTTTATACTGACAAATACATGTACATAATGGAACAGGTGTTTATATCAAGATAGAATTGCAACATCTGAAGTATCCGCTACTAGATTAAATGACATTCCAGTTTAAATGCGTTAATGTGGCAATCTCAATTAACATTTACTTAGTTTTCCGGATTTTTCCTTGGTCCTTTTGACACAGGGTGATGGGCCAGGACGTTTTAATCGTGTTGTTCTCTCGAACGAGATGACATAAACGATTCTAAAATTCCGGCTAGACCTGGTATAAATCGACAAAAGCTGCTGATCACGCCTTAGAATCTACGCATTTGGCGTGAAGTCCGGAGCTTTGTTGCCTATTTGATCGCTTGGACCTTGATTTGCAAAGGATTATTTCCCTCTTTGATAATTGTATGTCCAAAATATTTTACTGATGAGCAAGTAACTCAATCACCACCAATCCATATTGTTCCAATTTGGCCAAAACTGTCTAAGAATGCTGACGTTATTCTTCACAAGATCTACTAGAAATTTGACAGCGGTGTTTGAACCAAAAACTTCCATTATCGGTATTTGATAGTACACTTGAAGATCTAAAGTTGAATAAACCTCATAATGCATTATACAACGAAGCAGAGTGCTCTGGTTTGGTAGATGGAAATAACCACTAGTCACCAAGCTTAATGTATGATAGTTCCAGAAAACCCTCTATTGTCGCGTTTCAAGTTTGTGAACTATTACTATCGGGAATGCAAAATTGGAATTCGTCCATCTACAAATTCTTTCTTTCTGCAAATAATGAATTCATGCACAAGCTACCTGGTGCTCGTGATGTGCCAATGGTTAAGGCTTGGGTGAACAGAGTAACGGAGCTACCAACTCGAATTTGCACTCTCTAACTGCCTTCAGACTATTTTGCTTGGCACTAAAATTTCGAAACACAGCGAGATGTTTCCTGATGGTATCAATCAAATCGTCTGAGACTGCAAAGCAGTGTAGGCGAACCGACTTGACCACTGAAGTTACTGACTCAGCATTTGTCAACACCTGTGCCTTCTCCAACAGTCAGGGTTTTAGAAACCAATAAAATTGAAATAGATTAAAAATCCATTTCAATATTGTGGTCTTTGACATTAGCAAATATAAAATTCTACTTAAAGTATTATTTATGTCATGACACCACTGACAGCATTTGCATACACTTTACAACAATTGGACTACTATTGACGGCCCGTAGTTGATAATAAAATGCGGAACAATCTACTCCTACTTCATTTGACCGAACCATGCTCACCTCAAAACCTGTGTCAATAAGAAAATTCAGCCATCTAAATTCGCTCTGAATTGCGAAGAATTTATTGCTGGAAAGCCTGGCAACTTTCTTAGGTTTGTCGACTAAGCAGAATCTCATAGACTTGTACATGGGTAAATTAAATTATACAAAGAAAATAAGGGATAAAATGATGACATCTGTCCCTTTATGGTCAATTTAGATTACAACAACAGACATTTTAGTTGATTTCTTAATAAAATAACACAGGATAAGCACCATGGATTAAACATTATAGGTAGCTCCATACGGATTTTCTGCTGTCAATCGTTTTATTAGTTCTAAAAGTATCACGGGAGAATTTCGTTGTAAAACTGACGTTCTTTGTAACATACAGTTATATAGCTGCACGGTATAACGATGTTTACAAAACAAAAACATATCAATGTAACATAAATTATCAAATTAAACTAAAGTGATTTGATTTCCGTAAAATCCTTTCAGTATTAAAACCTTAGATTAAACGCATAAGTAATATTAACTTTTTTTAAACTGAAATAATACTGAAGCGAAACTGAACAAACGTGGTGGATGAAGTAGAATAACTATTTTATAGAAGTAAATAATATAAACTACTTTATAGATAATGGAATAACAGCAACAAGAGGAACAACTTTCCGATGAAATGTTTGAGGGATAGTTTCTCTATTGTATTGAGATTATGAAACGAGCGAAGAAAATTAAAATAGTCCCACTTATAGACATCAAAAGCACCAAAATAACAAGCGGAGCAGTTGATAAACTTGTATTCTTATGAAATTATACTGGAATAGATAAAAGTATATAAAGTTATATGTATAAGAATTAGGACTAAATATATGATTTTAAGCGCAGAATGCGATGAAAAAGCCTTTCATTTTTGTCCAACAGTTTCTAGCTTAACTGACTAAGACTAAACGTACTGATTGGCATACGTACTGACGCGTTTCGATGCGTCAGTACGGAGACTTGCAGGAATTTGAAGTGTGTACGAGCTGTCATTTAAAAGACCGTTTCCAATCCTGATAGATGTAGAATGGTTACGGAAATGGAAACTAATAAGCTTATAGCCCTACAAAAAACTTCATTCTTTAACATGGTGAATTCAGTTGCTGAGGAAGTGATAGAATAGGAGGCCAAAGAAATATCTTGAAAAAAGATAGTAATGTGGTGTCCTTGAAGAATGGACGAATATTAGTGGTGAATGACACTAGCTTATTCAGTGTAGGAAGAGTGGCTATTCAGTGAACTATAATAATAATCTGGAGTTGAATAACTATTCGTTGCTTTAATGAAAAGGTATATTTTTCAAAAGTTTTAATGAACTCATAAACGGTAGAGACGGGACAGACCCCTAAGAGAGGAAAAGCATATTGCCATCTTTCAAGATAGGAGAAATTCTTCACTTTGGCCTTTCAAAGGGTAAAGTAGAAGGTGAGAGACCTGTTTCATATTTAAACAACCATGATGGTTTAATATAGTCATTTTTTGAATTCTATCGATGATATTCGCTTTCGCATTTCGAAAAAACTGTCATAAAAGAATATACATGGAAGATAATTCCTAGTAATCACTAGTTAGGATCAGATAAGATTTGAATGCATAAGTGGGGTTGTTCTGTCGCGTCTGCACGATTTAATTAAGCAAGATCAAGCATGTAACCTTATATATATATATATATATATATATATATATATATATATATATATATATGGCAGTTTGTTAGAATTGTTTTGGATGTGTGTGCATTTCTGCAAAACTCTGTATAATTCGATAAGTTTTGCAAAGCGAAACATGGTCTCAAATGAATTCTGGAAGCTCAGAAAATAAAGTTTGGAACTATTTTGTTGCAGAGGCAACGCTCAAAGTCGAGAACGCGCCAATAACTCTATTTATGTTCGAGGTGAATAGAAAAGTATTATCATGCAGACACACAGGTCCCAAGAGGCATAAATTTAAGTATGCTGAAGGCAGCAGCCGTGCCTCAGCAATTAACAATAAATGAAGTATTATTATGCACATTTGTTTTAATAGTGAACTAGCTTCTTATGAAAAAACTACTATATATAAGGTTTTCAAGTAAATAAAGTGTATTAAATAACGAGATGGCTTCTACATCTTCCATAGATCTGATTCTTGTGTTAGCATTACAGATGGATATAAAAGGCGGCAGCGACCAGTGGCTTTGAAACAGTCGCAATGCATTAAGACACCATCATCAGTGGAAGCAGTTGCGACAAATACATCACTTATTCTGTAGTAATTTTAGTATAAATCCCAAGAGAACTGCCATTTCTATGTGGCAATAGGGTTTTACATTAACTAAACTTTGATAGACAATTGTATATTAGGTGTTGAGTACCTAGTAAAAAAATTGGTACATATATAACCAGAAGGATAACCCAAATCCAGTAAGAACCGATGGCATAATCTCATCTGCACATTCGTTTCGTGCTTACTGGCCACTCATCGGTAGGAGCCGGTTTTACGCCCTTTACTCACTATCTTTGGGCGAGAAATGTGGAAAAATAGGACGGAACAATCTCCTATACGAATGTGTATACCTGCAGTAGTGAAGCTAACTTCATATAGTCTCCGACAATGCGACTTCAAAGTCAACTTTTTATAAATATTATATATACCAAGCCTATAAAGGGTACCAGCACTATGGCTATTGTGTTACTACCCGATACCAACAGTATGATACGGATAAGGTACACGGACCAACACTATGGTTGCTGAGTAGGTACATGGTATCAACACCATGTATTGAAATGTATGCTAAAGTTCACCAAAATTGGGAATTACAACTATTTATGAAATATGGGAAATTTTGTCACTCGTAAGGATTTCTATTAAAATTAATTTTTGTGAAACATTCAACGGAAAGCCTTTGATACTAAAATTTAAAATTAGAGTCTATGCTTCTGTGTCGTTCATGAACTCGTCGTTATGTATAAATAGAGTTATTATATAAATTGTTTACTAACTGGGCGCGCTTTCTTTAATAGCCAACTCCTGGCCACAAGGATATTTAATGAAGAAGGTTTGTCTGGTAAACATGAAGCAACTGTAACTTTCTTAGAGGAATTGGTTCGTATGTTGGCAGGACAGATGAATACCTTAAGGGATAAATTAGTATGTTTATATGAATTTTTAAAAAAATTAACAACGGGAGACTGCATAAGGGATCAAAATCACGTGGATAAACATACGAAATACGTTTTAGTTTTACTGGAAATGCAATTTTAATTTATCTTTAAATATTGTTCAGTTATTATACTATGCAAAAAGTTGTTCTTCTTATCCACTGTGGGTAAAGGCCAGTCTTAACGCGATTCTCGGATTATGATAGGTTTGAGTAGAATGCATGGTGAAATTTCAGATTATCGAATGCGTATTACTTTTAAGATTTCTAATAATGCTTACGTATTCAAGGATACACCTTGCATGCCTCAAGTGGAAAAGCCTGAGCTCAGTTGCCTTTAACCAATCATTGATTGCGCGGGAGGTGATACCAATTCCCTAGATCATTTTTGCGAGATTGAAATAAAAACCAATCCTATTGAATTTAACCAGTCGAACAACATAGCAAATTACCGTTAGTCAAACGTGCTGACGCGTTTCCCTCTTCTATGACCATCATTGATAGTCAGTTTGCCGTCGTATTCTGATGTTGATCATGGAAGGTCGAAACGCGTCAGTACGTGTGACTGAAGGTAGTTTTGTTATGTTTGTCGACTGTTTAAATATAATGTGATTGGTGTTTACTTTAGTTGCCTTTGTTTTTCACAGAATCAGACTTATCCAACATTTGGTTCTGAGTATGAAAGTAGTAACGTGTTGTTGATGAATTTGATTATTTTTGTGAATGGTTACGATATGTTTTATTGTGCCTTTATTAGGAATGATTTATTAAAGATTTGTAAATGTTTTGATAATAGCTGATGGGTTTTATGAATAGTTTTCTTTAATAACATTTTTCTTATTAGCCAACTGGATTACTTATTGAAGGGCCATCTGCATATTTGACATTTTTTCATGCTCAATTGTGCTGATTCTTAAAAATGGAGTGTTATTAAAAAAGTTAACTTGATTTTGAATTCAATAGACTTCCAGTATTGATACATAAGGGAAAATATACTATTTTTGGTATGACGATAAAATGTGTGAAAAATATATCTAAGAATGAGTTCCGGTGCGCTTGTAGAGACGTCTAAGTGAGCAAGTTCCTTATCATTTCGGGTTCGGACATCGCATCAAAAGCCTTAGATATGTCTAATAGGATTTCAATGCTCACATTATAGAAGGACCGCATATTGCTTATTTCGTCTAGTAGCGTGAGATTTTTGTGGTTTATTTTAAGCAAACCAATGTTGATTGGAGTCTTGCAAATAAAATTTACGTTCTATAAGTTAAAATACGCTCAGATCCACAACATTGGTGAGTACTGGAAAGTTACTTATGATTCGTATAACTGTTAATTCATTAAGAGATTTGATTTTGGTAATATTTTGAGTTAAATTTATCGCAATGAATTGTTGTTAAATTGTATTGCCTATATATGACTATGTGACAAAAGCTGCAAATAGTTACTGTTCGTGACTGAATATAAATTGTTCAGCCGACATTTCCAGTCAAGTTCAATGTATGCGAGACTGCTAGAGGTGAGAGCCTCATATCTAAATCTGATTACCATATATATTCAATGCGGTTTGAACCTCGAAAGTCAGTTTTCCGTCGTACTCTGATGATGATCATGGAAGGTCGAAACGCGTCAGTGCGTTACGCTGGCGGTAGTTTTGTTAGGTTGTTCGACGACTGGTTAAATACAATGGGATTGGTGTTTACTTCAAGGTCGCAAACTTGACTTAAAGAATCGTTACCACCATCCGCGCAATCAATTATTGTTTAATTGTATTGCCTATATATATATGTGTGTAGCGAAAGCTGCAAAAATTTAATGTTCGTGACTGAATAGAAATTGGGCAGCCGACATTTCCAGTCAAGCTCAATGTATGCGAGACTGCTAGAGGTGCGAGCCTCATATCTAAATTTGATTTCCATATATATTAAATGCGGTTTGATCCTCGATAATCAGTTTGCCGTCGTACTCTGATGATGATCATGGAAGGTCGAATCACGTCAGTGCGTTGCGGCTGGCGGTAGTTTTGTTATGTTGTTCGACGACTGTTTATATACAATGGGATTGGTGTTTACCTCAAAGTCGCAAACTTGATTTAAAGATTTGTTACCACCACCCGCGCGATCAATTATCGTTAATATCTTGTTTTTAATTTTACAATAGCGTGTAAGCTTATATGCAGTATAAGTATATTAATAAATATAGTGTTGAAATCGATTTTTTGGAGATTTGATACATTTCATAGCTTTCTATAACATTTTGTTCATTATTAAATAGCTAAGAAACTCCAGCATCTTTTATAATCATCTAATTTAACTCATACATTTGCTTGTGTTTATGCATATTCCTGTTATATACTGTCTAAATACTATATATATATATATATATATATATATATATATATATATATATATATATATATACATCTTCGTGTGTGTGCTTATGTGCATGTGGGTAATAGCTACTTTCCATGAAGTTAAATGGACGCGTTCATTATAGATTTCCTACCTAATTAATTAATATATCTGGCGAGATTTTATTTTATAACAAGTTTATTAATTTATTTAACGCAATATCTTAACTTTTCCTTCCCTATATCTTAGTCTATTTGTCTGAGTCTGGGGAATAGCTTGTGTCTGTGTTGTAAGAAAATTCACATTTGATTCATGATATGCATCTTTAATTTTATGGCCGACTCATTATAAGAATTACAATGTGTGGTCAGGATAATCTGATAACTATAGCTTCTCATTAGCATTGCGCAATCTGCTCTTGTTTGCAGAGAAGTAGCCAGTCAGTTCGTCCAAATTTTATAAAGTATTTTATAATTATTGTTGCACGTTGACTTGTTTTGTGACCAAAAACTATTCGCAATCATATTACGGCTTGCAGTTGAGAATTAATCTACCAAAAATGAATCTAAATTCTTCTACAGGGAGTCTAGGAATGAAGTCATTTAAAGAAAGCTCTCCTATATGAGTGAGATTTCGAATGCTTAGGATATTAGAAATGTAGGATATCAACATATTTTCCTCCTATATTTCAAAGCTCGTCAACGTGTTTCATTTTTACCGATTAGCTCATCACACAAAATACAGACAGTTAATATATCAAGCTCTCGTAATTCTATTTAACTGAATGCATCGGAATCATAGACACAAGCATGCGCTTATCTTCTTCAACTTCATTCTGATGAGATCAGCCAGTAGTAAATTTAAATGAACCCGTTTAAACGAAGCTTTTCCCAAGTTTTACCATTTTTCCTGTGTTGAGTGAGATGGGCGCATCATTAAAAAACAAGATCATAACTCAATTTTTAAATATGCAAAAAAACGTAATGAAGACTGTGATCTTGATATAAAAACCTGACCCATTAAGTACATAAATTTGTCAGTATAAACTACGAATTTTATAGCGTAGAAAAGGCAATTCATCCAGTAGACCGGTTTCGTCCTTATTGGGAACTCATAATTTATTATCCAGAATTTACCACGGACAGGGCTCGAATCTGGGCAAATACTGAATTCTCAATAAGAACGAAACCAGTTTACTGGATGAATTGCCTTTTCCACGCTATACAATTCTTAATTTATACAGAAAAATGTATGTACTTAATGGGTCAGGTGTTTATATCAAGATCGCAACCTTGATTATAGTAATTTTTATTACCGCCCGCGCAGCTAATGTTCGTTTAATGCAAAAATATCATTTAAGCGTATGATATGAGTATATTTTTGTGCTTCCTAAATCATCGTACTAGCCGAGTTTTATCAAAAGATGAGTTCAATTTTATGTGAACTAATTTTACGTCTTACTGAAGTGAAATAAAATTTATCGCCAGAAAGGAATTTTTACAATAGCCTTATTGTCAGCTTCATTGGCGTGTGAAATTGGAATAATAAAATTCAAATTTATGACAGGGACATATTGAATCGGTTCAATTTCAATGCCAGTGTGAATATGCTCTGTTTTGTATGGTTTTTGTCTTATCCTACGTGTTTTTCATACATACAACGAAAATGGTAGCCAATTAAATTTTGTAATGAGTCAAATAATCGTAATGTATAAATGGCCAAATTCAACGAAGTAAACAACTGAAAATGTAAGGCTTTAGGTGGACCAAGCAATACAAAAACAAGAGTATGACTCAATAAAACAATAATTGATTGCGCGGGTGTTGGTAACAATTCTATAAATCAAGTTTGCGAGCTTGAAGTAAACACCAATCCCATTGAATTTAACCAGTCGTCGAACAACATAACAAAACTACCGCCAGCCGCAACGCACTGACGCGTTTCGACCTTCCATGATCATCATCAGAGTACGACGGCAATCTGACTATCGAGGATCAAACCACATTAAATATATATGGAAATCAAATTTAGATAAGCTAAAAATAGCGAATTTCTCCATGCCAGTGCCTGCGTATTTCAACATTTAACGAAGCAGTGCTTATGTATAACATTACGACATGGAAACCTTTTAAATATTGCCCGATATCTGATAAAATTTCTCTTTATTTTTGCACATGGAAAGGATACTATGAATAATACAATACTTTTAATCTTAATTTGCTTCATATTTTAATCCTAGAAATCTCTAGAAATAATTTATTCTTTTACATATTATTATTCTTATAAAATTAAATTTAATCTGAAGTTTCTGCAATACGATAAATTCATGGACAATATTATATTTAATGCTGCATAAATTGTTTTGTGATTTGTATTTAACAATTTTGGTAGAAATGGATGATTTATGAATCTGAAGGGTTTATATTTTTAGTTTCAAAACATATAAAAATGTAACTTTATAGCAGGGTGGTATTTAATTTTATGCTTAAAACTCAAGTGTAAAGGGAAATTTAGTTTCATTTCGCGTCTCTGATTTGGAGGTAATATTTTAGGTTAAGATGAAACAGGAGTTTAAACAACTAACGTGACTTTCGTTCTACTTACTATTGCTTGTCAATATTAAAGGGTTAATTGCAAGATTAGCTAGTTAAAATGGTATAAGCCTGTTTTCATTTGGCGTATAAACGTACCGAAGACTGGATCTCGTTCGCAATACCTGATAAATTTATGATTTTGAAATATTTGATAATTTGATTCTTAAAAATCAACCTAACTTGTGTGAAGTTCGTTTCGCGTAGAAAAAATTATGGCGGCAAGTATTGATTTAAAACATTAATTTGTATGTTTTTCAACTGTATATAATTTAAAAAAAAAAAATTATTATAAATCATTAAAAACCGGAAATTATTAAGAAGTCTATGACAGGTTTTGTGAAATGACAATGTACACTTGGCCGAATACCATGAAAACAATTTCCATTGAACTGTACATACTTAAAATAAAATTTTGAACCATTTTATCATGGAATAATATTTTAATATGAATTTTCGGTTTAGCTCATTGACATTTCTGGTATGCTTTCAGGAATTAGAAGAACTTTTGTGTGAAGAACAACTAGCCGGTGTACCACTTTTGATATTTGCCAACAAGCAAGATCTTATTAACGCAGCTGCGGCGCACGAAATCTCTAAAGGTCTGGACTTATTGAGGATTCGAGATCGGCCCTGGCAAATTCAGGCCTGTGCCGCAGTTAGTGGCGAAGGCGTTCAAGTTAGTGCGCTGTCTTGCTCGTTATATTGCAGGGTTATTTCATTTTATTTTTTTCATCGTTTTCCAAGAGAAGTTCAATGACCTGCCCTTATCACTCTTTGGTATATACAAGCATTACGAAAAACTAATTTTATTATATATTTTACTTTATTAGGGAGTTAAAACACTTTAATAACAAAGTGGATAATGGCCATTTATTTCGAGACTGCTACATTTCACTTTACAATCTTTTATTTATGTATATCCAGGGTTTTATTTGATTGTATAGGTGGCAGTTAGTCTGATTCAGTTTGAATTCTGTTTCTTGTTTGAGATGATTAGCAAGTGTATATGCGTATGTGTCTGTGTGTGTGTTTCTGTTTTCATTGTATTACAAAGTGATGTCTGAGAATTGGGCTTTCTTGTACTGATGAGTTGAGAGTTAAACAACTTTTCGCATTATTATTATAATCAAGGTTGTGGTCTTGATATAAACACCTGACCCATTAATTACTTACATATGTCAGTATAAACTAAGAATTGTATAGTGTAGAAAAGGCAATACAATTCTTAGTTTATACTGACATATGTAAGTAATTAATGGGTCAGGTGTTTATATCAAGACCGCAACCTTGATTATAATAATTGTTATCACCACCCGCGTAACCAATGTTCGTTTAACTTTTCGCATTGTTGGCTGTTACGTGTACGAATGTTTTCCCCCCGAGCATCGTCTTCCGTTTCGCTTTTTTTGCCTCCATTATGTTATGTCCCTTGGTAACACCACAGAATGTGCAGAGTGCAGTGTGGAATGCTCTTCAGTGTTTCGAAATTATTGTCGCTGTTAACAATAGATCGATACAGTATGTGAAGCAGTTTTTATCGCTTCAATTTGTTGCCAATCCGATCGAATTTTGTTGAGTCTTGTCGAGTGGGTGTTTGGCATTCCCTGGATTCGTGGCCATTCGGTTAGAATATCATGTTGATGAAACTTTTGAATTTATTTATATATATATATATATATATATATATATATATATATATATATATATATGAAAAATGTATTTTCGAGGATCGGGTCTGACGCAAATATCAAAGCAAATTGACCATTGAGGTGTTAAGCTCACCTACCAAGACGTCTTTTTTATCGGATACTATGTGGTTGTTGCTATCAATTATAGTTTCGCTAACTCTTGATTTTTTCAGGCCTAGTGCGCGAGTACATTTGAACAAAAATTGGATTTTATCTCATGCGAATGCCTCATTCACCTCGACGGTCTCCTTGGTACAAAAGATCGACTTTTAGACCACGCTGAATTTGGCATCCTACTATTCAACGAGTATTAATATAAGTCGAGTTAGCTGGAATCTGGCGCCTAGTTTCGAGAATATCCATAGATTTTGCAAAATCTCAACAAATATTTCTACGACAGCCTACAATGCTATTTGTGAAAGTACCTGCATTGTGCATAGTGGAACTTACCTTTTACAAAGTAAATTGGAATTTTCTCCATCAAGATTAGCTAACATTGACTTTAGAATATCTTCATATTTTTGTCGGAAAGGCGTTTGCTCGAGTTTACTTACACCTATTTGAGATTTATTATGTTTTATTTTTCCTGGAAACTTGATTGCAAATCTACACCGGATAAGTGCATGGCCCGATTCGACATTGTATTCCAAAACGAACGACAGTCTTGGATGCAAACAGACAATCAACAAGTATATTATCTATTTCAGTCCAATTTTATCAGCGGCCAGGAAGACGCCATGTTGCACAACGCCTTGCACTACATCTGGAGTTTGTGCTTCTTAAGAATAATATATATGTTCCGCGCAGCAATCCAACAGTCGATCACCATTATCGTTGCGCCTTGAGCTTAAAGTTTACCTCCTACCTAAATGAAATTCTGCATCACTTAAACGTCAAACTTGCAAATTAATGTCACCCACAACCATGACTATATCGGAACTATTTTCTCTACTTAGTAAAGTGTTTAGATCGAAGTCAAATGCATCCTTGCTGTTGTCTGTGTTGCAATCGGTGGAAGCATATGAAACTTTTTGACGAAAAGGCAAAGTTGATTAAGGTTACTAACATGATTTTAGTAGATATATGTATAAGTGTGCCGCACAAAGTCGGCAATTAACAGTGATCTAGTCAGTTAATCATATTCCAGCTGTTGAGCTGAGGACAATATAGATGTCCCATTTATCGACTTGAGAACATTTCGGGGAACCAGATGTTCGAAGCCAAAAACGCGTAGATAAGGATGCTGCGTCCATTTCTGTAATGCTCGAAGGATCTTGTATTCTGGTTTCAGATACACGAGTTAAATAGATTTCTAATTAATCTAACGTACGTGCGAGAGCCTTTTTACATATTCAATACGCTGACTTTTAAAACTAGTCTAGGTTTAATGAATAGTAGTCTACTTGAACTGTTTTTGCTATTTGGCAATCCACCGTTTTCATAACATATAAACAAGCGTTATTGTTAGATTGAGTAAAGAACTGCGAAGGAAACGGGGCAGAATCACAGATGAAAGTTTCTGCAGTGGCCTGATTTCGCTTATACATTCCGCACGCTAAAGTAGAAATGACGGCCCTTTTTATCTTGCACGACGACCGACGCTGTATGGATTCATTATAATTCGTATTGTTCGTGGTTATAGCTAGTTGTGCAACATAGCTAAACAACTGGAAGTCACATGTAATGACGCTTTTACGCCTTCCATGGTCATCATCTGAGCACAATGGCAACGGACAAATGATGGTCAAACGGCTGCAGTGGCAACTTTAAAAGCCGAGAAAAAGCCAATCGCTCTCTTTAAGGCCGTCAAGAGAATGTGCATGCAATGGAATTAAGATGACGAGGAACAACTAGACTTTTTTTAGCAGCAGACAAGCCTCCGGATATAATACTAAAGAAATAATTAGATATTGAATTTTCTCTATTAAAATAACGCACTTGATGAGATAGTCATATATCAATAATTTGGGCTGGTCAATAGATTTGTGTGAAACTAAACAAACCACAATATATATTCATGTTAATGAAAATTAAATATAGCAAGCACATGAATATTATACAATTAATATATATTCAATTTACAATGCCGTATAATGAATAAAAATATCGTGGTTTTAATAGCAATTGCATGAGCTATTTTTAATTGACAACAAGATTATTTAATCAATTAAATAAGCATAGGTGCGTGTGATGGTAACAAGTAATTAAATCAAGGTTGCGATCTTAATATAAACACCTTTCCCATTATGCACATAGATTTATCAATACAAACTAAGCATTGTAGGATATAGAAAAGGCAATTCATTTAATTATATAAGTGTTCCATTCAATTAAACTTCTCCAGATAGCGTGGTGTCTTCTATTATGACAGATTAGGAATGGTTAGTTGGATGCCATATAAGCTCCATCTAAAGAAAAAGCTAACCAAGAAACATTAGTTAGTATATAGATGAAAATTTTGTGTGGCGTGCGGCAGGATAGGTCAGTGGTTAGAGAACCAGATTCCAATGCAGACGTGCCCATGTTCGAGCTCTGTTTGCGGCAAATTCTGGGGAGTACGTCATGAGTTCCCAATAAGGACGAAACCGGTCTACTGGATGAATTGTATTTTCTACATTATACAACGCATAGTTTATACTGACAGGTGTATGTATATCATTGTACAGGTGTTTATGTCAAGATTGCAACCTTGATTTAATTCACAAGATTATTTGTTTTAGACGGTTAACATTTTGATTTGAATCTTCGTTGTATCGAAATGGTATTTCCCATCTTTTTCGAAAAATAGCCAGAGGCATCGCGCAGCAAAAACAGAAGGCACAATTTTCGTGTTTAAATATATTATCTAACACATTTTTTGTATTATATTTTGAAAATCTCAAAATAAATTGTGTCTCATAGGCCCTTAAGGTAATTCCAAATGCAAAAAATCAAAGAGTGTAACTAAATGTGGGCATGCGTTTCATGCTTACTGGTGACACATCAATTGAGGTAAGCCCAACATCTCGCATCCATTATAAACTTGATAAAAAATATCAGACATTTAGGTGGTAAACATTTATGGACTGGCCTCCACTGATGAACCGCCGGTAAACATAAAACGCATTTGTAAATAAAATCAACTCCTTATTCTAACTTTGGCGAAATCCTTTGTTTCTACCTGAGATTAATTATTACTAGATACGCCATACGTAACAAATACATGCATATTAGATAGTTATTTTGCCACTAAGAATGCAAAGTATAACGATTATCCGTGCTTAGCTTGGTTCAACTTAATTCTAAATGTAAATTACTTTGAATAAAGAAGAACTGATTTCATTCTGAGCGTGCCTTTGCGTGGGTTTCTGCTATCTAGTTTATGCACATAAATTAATCTTTGCTATACTTTGTATGGAAATGAATGGTTATGAAATAAATTATTTGGAGACTAATTTTCCGGAAGGCCATACGTAGATTGTGCACAGTAGAAATGGAAGCCTAAGAAGCAATTCGCAAAACATTAAAGTTTTATTATTTTATCCCGTTATGAAGTGCACTACACTTCTTAAAATTATGCTTGAAGTGGATTTGGTTTTGTTGAGTTGACTAACATATTTATGCAATTCTTGTTCGTGCTACTTTATCAACCTAGCGTAATCAGTGAACATTTCGGTATAAAAAAGCTAAAAGTTTTTCGCTTTCATTACAGCGGTGGAAATCCAATATGCACTCGTTGGTAAGCACAATTTTGCAAACTGAATAATGAACAAGCTTCACCTAAAATTTCCACGGATATAAAAAAATATGACCACAAACAAAAACCTTTTCTCTTTCACTGCTGTAGGTCTGAAATGACCTGTTATTTACTCTACTTTTCGGTTAATTTAACTGTAACGAACGGAACTACGATATTTGCATATAATTTCCTCCCTCCATCAGTTAGATTCGCTTTCGTAAATATAGAATTCCCAGATTAAAGTGCATTAAATTAAAAAGCGTTAACGGAAATATTTTGCTATCGCGACTTGTATTCAAGATAGGCTTATACATTTTAAACAAAGCTAATCAAGCCACTGAACGAGGATCTCTACTAGATCTCAAGATTTTTCACATCACTTTGCGAAATGGCCTTTCAGGGACCACTTAAGACCTTTCAAATGACCGATATTAGAATTTATCTTTTGAAATCAAATTGACTTCCAGCAAAGAATTAAATTAAATTTTATGTTGTTATAAAATATGTATGAATGAGGCTTTGTTACACATTTTTTAGATTTGCATCGCGCATTAATTTTTTTCTATAAAGGTTTAAAGACTCAAAATATAATTGAGATTTCATTGTTATATGTTTCCCAGTATTTAGGTCTCCTTTTTTATTGTCTGTAGTTTGCTGAACGTTCATTAATCAGGAAAAAATGAAAAATAAAGGAAACGTGTATCTTGAAATGCTTGATGCTACTTTCACTTCATTAACTCATGACATGAGCCGTGATTTTAATTGTATCCTTCTAAGCATCCCTCAGGACCAATTTGACTTTTCCTGTATTGCAGTAATTTTTTTTACTTGATCGGTCTATTTTATATGTGCCGTACTAGTAATTTCCTGAAAAAAATTTTGTTTACTTGTAATTTTAATCTTTTAGTCCATGAAATGAAATAGGTTCAATTAGTCATGGCTAGCAATTTGCTAAGCATTGACAAGCAGTTTCGGAAATATCTTTCATAAGAAATAGTTCAGTCGTTTTAAAATATTTATCTACAAGTCGTTTATTACTATTAAATTTACTCTTTGAATTATATTAATTCATTTTTGGTTACATAACACTGGTATTTGCTTTACTTTGTTATTGCGTGTCAAAACTCACAAAGGTGCAGAAATATCAGACAATTTTCCAAAATCAAAATTATGGAAAGTTTGAATTACTATCCTAGTCGAAACACTGGTTAAGTTTAACCAGAAAAATATACGCGCAATGACAACACTACACACCTTGTATTGAATTCGCACAGCCGTCGTCATAGAAGCCAATGGTTCACATGACAAATTTTTACACCCTTGGCTCATCTAACCAGGTTTTCTCTTATTCACAAGAACTGAATAGGCTCAGGCAATTTAAGTGAACACATGTGACCTACCCGCTTAACATCTACATTTAATTTGAATTCGTGTTCTCACATAGCGAACCTTTAGTCTAATTCTTATTCGATAAGTGTGGCATGACGTACTGGTTGTAGCTTACGACATGCTAAGCATTAATTAGTAGTTATTCGGCACCTTAAACAGGTCGAAACTGTTATCGTGAATGATCTTGCTATTTCACTGCTGCTCCTCGCAGAATGGCACTTAAAATTTCGGAGTTTTGTGGCCACCGGAAACCTCTCATTAGCCAGTGATATTAATTAAATTAATTATTTAAATTAAAATGAAGAAAACGCGACTACTGATCACGCGGGTAGTGTTCACAATTATTTAAATAAGGTTTGCTGATTTAAAATTATTGGATCTTATTTAAAGTCATTTTTAAAACTAAATTCACCGTTAGTTACACGTTTTAAACGTGTCTTTATCATCGAAGAACGACTCAAAACTGACTAACAAGGGTGCTACTTTTAACAGAATGCTGTTTTAAGATAAAACTCAACCTGTCATATATGGGATTGGTGTTTATTAAAAGCTTTTAACATTAAAATTTTACTACTCAGATTTGCGTAGGAAACAATTAAACAATCAAAAATTCTGCAGGTGATTAAAATTCTTCAATTATAAATTGTTGTCAAAACCCACGCAGTCAATGTTTGCTTAATGCATGCGTGACGCAAGCTTTTAAAGTTCATCTACATGCCTGCATAAAATTGTGCAGCCGACATTTTCAGTCAAGTACAATTTATGCGAAGATACCAGAGGTGAAAGCCACATGTCTAAATTTGCTTTCCAAATATATGAGTTTCGGTTTGGTCCTCGGTAGTAAGTTTTTCGTCGTACTTTTATGATGATAATGGGAGGTCGATACGCCTCAGTACGTATGACTGACGGTAGATTTGCTATGTTGTTCGACTATATAACAGTTAGTTACTGTTTTATATATATATATATACACACATATATATATATATATATATATATATATATATATATATATATATATATATAATACATAATATATCAGTGTTATGTCCCTAGTAACAAATTAGTTTATGTATGACTAGTAATATAAACCAAACACCGCATGAACGGAAAGTACTATCTCATTACATTCATTTCGTGTTAACTGGAAACTCATCAGAAGGAGTCAGTGTTATGCCCTATACACACTATATATTTAAATATATTATATATATATATATATATATATATATATATATGTGGGAATTGTGGATGGTAAAATATCTGATACGAATGTTTAAACCTGCAGTAGTGAAGCTAACTTCATACAATGTCATTGACAATGCGGCTTCAAAGCCAACTTACTTTGTATAATATATATTATGCCAGTAAATGGTACCAACACGATGGCTGTTGTGTCAGTACCGGATACCAACTCTATGGTTGCCGAGTCGGTACATGATACCAATATTGACTTCACCGATATTGTTTTGGTCGCCTATTCGGATTACATCAGAATTATCTATAAGTGTGTCGTCCAGCCTAGATATAAATGTCTCTAACTCCGCAGTCAGTGTGTTTATTTGTGCATAAAATATGTTTACTAAGTTTTCCAATCCCTCAGAAATCATTTTGCTAATAAAACGCTTTATTTGTATCAATTATGTAATGGTGTTTGCTTGTATAAAGCGCGTCAATTTAGCAAAAAAGAAAGCAGATATTTATTCATTCATATTTATTTCTAAGGCTTAAATGCTGCTTCCATTTACATTCTGACTGCTTCATCTTAATTCACGTACTTATGCGAAAACTTTGTGTTGTATTCACGCCAGCCTTAAATAGAACCACTGGAGCGTTCTCGTCCTCAAAGGTGGGTACAGCTATAACCAACACAATGGATTTCAAAGTATGCTAAAGTTCACCAAAATTGGAAATTTCAACTATTACTCACCACCTGTTAATCCTGAAAATCCATACACTCTGGCTTTGTTTGATCTGGTTTTGATTATGTACTGACACATCTGCAAAAATGTTCGTATCCTTTACAGGCTTGGTATATATTATATAATAGTAAGCTGGCCTTGAAGTCACATTGTTGAAGATATTATATGAAGTATAGGAGATTGTAACGTCCAATTTCCCACATTCCTCACCAAATTATCTAGTTACTATAGGGCATAATACTGGCTCCTACTGATGAGTCGTCAGTTAGCACGAAACGAATGTGCACAAGAGATTACAGGTTCCGTTCATGCTGTCTTTGTATTTTCCTTCTAATCATTCTTTAACTAATTTTTTACTAGGTACACAAAAACTTATACACAATTAAAATTGTTGTTCGACTGTTAAAAACAATGGGATTTGTGTTTATTTTAAGCTAGAAAACTTAATGTGAATAATTTTAATCACCAAATGCGCAATCAATAATTGTTTAATCCATGATGTGTGTCAAAATTGAATTTAATATTAATTGGAAGTATCTGAAGTCAGATAGAAAAAAGACTTTTAAGGTTATGGTAATACCTCACTTCATACTATACAGAAAAATATAAACGGTACCAGGGTAAAACAAAATGAGTACAATTTTTCAATAAACCCTTACCTTAGGCACTAAACTTCCCATACAAAAGATGAGAGTTGATACTTTAGACACATCAAATGTGTATCAAATTCAATGTAAGGACTGTACCCTCATGTATGTGAGTGAAAACATGCGGCCAATGAAGGTAACAAGAGAAGAAAATAAAACATAAGACTATGGACATTTTAAGAGATAACATAATTCTCGCCAAATAGTAGAGAAAGGGCATACAACTAGGATGGTTGTAGACGTATTTCATTATGTGTTAGTAAATGATCGACAAGTTTGATTAGAGAATCCGTCGAGATTAAATCGAAAGATGACAAAATGGTTAATACAGGAGTAGAAAAGTCATACGATTCGATTTGAAATACAACACTAGATTATGGTGGGAGGCCAATGTTCCCCGAATTAGAATCGAAAACTCACTGTATTAAAAGATTTAGAACGTTGGATTAACATTTTCTTACCGATTGCGAGGGATGATTCATTAATGATCTCAGCTAATTTTAGGAATATCTTCTTATTTCATCCTTCATTACTTGTTATCTTACTGCATCTATTAACTTAGTTTTCTTATGGAGTGTAACAAATTTTAATAAAAATTACGTTAAAAAGCACATTTTCTTTACAATATTATTATTTCAATAGGTAATATTCGGACTTATTTTATGAAATTTTATTTTAACCTTTTATTCTAATAGAACATTTTATTTAACGAATACTTGATTATTTGCCGTGAATAGAATATGTAACGGTGTATCCATATTATATTGCCAACTTATTCACATTGATGTGAATCTTAAACACTTCATTTTAGAAAGTAAGTGTTAAAACTAGTTCTGAAGTGTACAAAGCCGGACTTAAACTAATGATTTTATTTTCATTTATATGAACGCAAATGTGCAGTTAATTATATTTAAATGATAACTTCTCAATCTCAAACAATCAAACACACACATGCATGACGCACGCTTATGTAGTGAATCGTCAGTAGTTTTTATATGATCACTGTAATTTCACTTGGATGAATGTACATGTACTGACACAGGCGGATACACATTTACATAAAACGTGCGGATACATGGCACACACTTGCTTAGGAAAAGTTATTTACGCCAAACAGATCTACCGATATGTACAAATGAAGCAGTTTATGATCATTTGACTTAATAATTTTTAAATTCTTCGTGGGAATAGATTTCGGTTGAAAATGGCTTTGAAAACGGGAAGCCGAAAAATTCTGTGTAAAAATAAAAAAAATGAATGCGAAATTCTTGTTTCGCACAACATTGTTCATGTAATTGGTCTATTATCAGTCGCACAACGAAGTAAGTCTTTTATTCATAGAATTCTTATAATCTGAAATAAAAAACAAATAACTTTGTTATTTTCACTCTATTTGAGATATAAATCGTCAAACACGAATAATATTCTGCGAATCACTCTTTTATGATGGAATTTGGCCTATTTATTTACTTATATCCAAATTAATACGATAATTTTAATAATAAAAAAATACAGAACTCACGCATAAGGAAACAGAAGTCGAGTCATTCATCAGCATAATAAAAGTTATTAAAATATAAAGCTTATAATTAAAACCGTTCATGCCGTGATAAAATGGAAAACGCTTTATATAAAACTACTTTTTTTCAAGTATAGTAAATACTTTTAAATACTGTTTGTGGCGGAATGCGAATGTATATGAAAATGCGTATTAGTTGTTGCGCACCTAGTAACAAATTAGTTCATACATAACCAGAAGGATAAACCAAAGACAGCATAAACGGAACGTGTAATCTCGTGCACGTTCTTTTCGTGCTTACTTGCGACTCAACAGTTGGAGCTAGTATTGCGCACTATACGCACTTTATATTTGGGTAAGGAATTTGGGAATGGATAGGAGATAGTACCGTACAAATTAACTACGTTCCTAACCAAAAAAAGTGGGTAAAGGACGTAATACCAGCTCCTACTCATGAGTCGCCAGTAAGCACGAAATGAATGTGCACATGAGATTGTACGTTCCGTTCATGCTGACTTTGGTTTATCCTTCTGGTCTTATTTAAACTAAATTGTTACTTGGTGCGTAACACCGAAAACACAAATAGTACGTACTTTTCGTGTTTTTTTAATTGGTCAAAGATACATAATTTTAAACTGGCTACTACTTATTTATAGTAGTATATTTATATTTGTTTATATATTCCGTTGGTTCTATTTGAGGTGTTTTCGGAATTATACAGACTTCAACCATAGTCAAATGAGCTGACTCTAGATACCATGGCACGCGTCAAGCGGTGGTTATCAAAGCTAAGTGATTCTTTGCTCGGTTGGCAACCGCATGGGGCCATTAATTTTTTGCTGCTGAACCTAACCAGATATAACATATTGTGGAGCACGCATGGAAGTCTATAGAAAGATATTCAGGATCTACAAAAATCATCAATGATGGACATCATACTGGAGTCAACAATACCACAGATAGACCCCATTTCAAGAGCATGTAGAAGAGAACTAGCTTTAGGGGATTCTTCGTGACATTTACAGCAGGTCCAGGAAATATAGCGGCAGCCAACCAGATGACTTGTCTTTGCTAATTTAAGCAATGTTGAGTTTATACTTAAAACAAATATATAATCCAAATTTTGTCATAAAATTCCACTTCTCTACATCTCTTCTCTAGGCGGTATGGTATGTGTTCTATAATGAAGAGTGGTATGTAGCTAATTAGATCTTCATGTCTTAAGAGATGCAAACTAGGCCTTATCTGATGTAAAGACTAACCAAGACATTAATAAGTACCTAGTTGAATATTGCATGTAGTGTGCAGATGAAGAGGCGAATTTGCCGACTGTAAGATGTTGGAACAAATATACCTCACATCGAGGTATAAACGAATTATGATTTAGAATTTATTTATTAAACCACGTTTTAAAGTACAATTTGCTGGATCAAAGCAGATGTACAAACTTAAATTTTTTGCTTATTTTTTAAGAAAATTATTTTATATAAAAAATCTTTTAGTGATTAATCTTAATTACAATTTTGCTAAAAGTGTATGAATGTTAAATTGAAAATATAGTGATATTCAAGTGTCGATTTTTTGTTGATTATCTTAAGTTCGCAAAAAGACGATAAACAAAAATAAGAACAATTTTTTAATAATTTTTTTGCCTTTTTAAAGGATGGCATGGAATGGGTCATCAAGACAATCAACTCTCATGGTAAAAAGAAATAACCACCTTGACGCGTTATGTGTAAACTCTTGGTGTTGGCACTTTGTTTAATATTCGGGTTTCAACATGCATTCAATGTCACGGCATTCCTCTAAGTAACCGGCCGCATTTTCACCATTGCACATACTAGAATATATTACAAGACTAAAATTACTTTTATTTTAATTTATTTTACAATGCGTCACTTTTGAAATACCTCGAAATTAAGATTGTTCATGTGGGTAACGCGTGAGTTATGTAACTGTTCTAAATTAAGGTTTTGAAGAAGATATTTAAAGTTTCGTTATGAAATTTGCAGTAATTGATTTGACCAAACTTATTATCGATGATTTTTTTTTATTTTGTACGAATAAAACTCGTGTACTGTGTATGATAATGTATCTGTCACGTCCTTTTTCAATTTCACAGTGATTATGTTCCACTAATCATGATCATCCTAAAATATATTTTATTTATTTTTATATTATTTTGTCAATTATTGGCCCTGATTTCTATTAATGATTCAACTTGCGTAATATAAAAGTAAAGAAGGGTAAAATCGTGTGGTAACTTAAGCAAATTTAATTTGGGCATTTCACATGAATTATATTCTACAATGGCATAATTATTTAAATTGTTATATATTTAGCATATTATAATGTTTTTCGTCCGTAAAATAATGGTCAAATTGCTTTAAGAACAAAGGTACAATATTTTTAATTTGTATTTTCCCGTAAAATGTTAAACGCACATTTTCTGTCTGTTATTTAATTTAATTAAAGAATGACAAAAATCATGAAGTCTTTGTCATCACCTTTCGTCGAAAATGTTTTTCAAAGATGTTTAAAAAAATGTATTTTTCTTGATCATTTTATTATTCTCTGGCTAATTTCCTCTTCTTTAAAAAAGTAAATTAAAATTTTATCAGATCTTGGCAAGAATTTAATGTTCGGTTCATAGAACGTCTAATGTAGAAAGATTTTGATTGAAAAGAAAATTTATAATTGCAGATAAATAGTCGTTCATAAGACCAAAATGCGTCGAACTTGTACATTTTTGATTGGCTTTTACGATGAAAGTCTGAATCCAGTTTTTGGTAACTGTTTGCAAGGCGGTGGACTTCACTGAATTTCGTCGATTTAATGGCAGTTTGAAATATATTCATCCACTGACTTTTGACTTTTAGCGTGTAGCTGAGAAAAGTTACCATAATTTGACAAATAGAAGTTTCATTACGAAGTCTATTTAGTGCTCTATAATAACATTCATGCTAATAAGCTTTACATTTTGAAAGTCGGATGACTAAACGCAGTCTACGATATTTTACTCAATGTGCATAGCTAAAACGGGCGCCGAAATCTTTAGTCCCTATTGATTCAATCACTCAAATCAAATATATTTCAATAACTAAGTGAACCATTAAGCAAACTCGTTTTTTAACCTGTCGTCAAACAACATAACGAAACTACCGTCAGACGCACGGATTGGCGCGTCTCGACCCTCCATGATGATCATCAGAGTACGACGCAATGCATATATATATATATATATATATATATAGAAAGCAAAATTAGATATGCGGCTCACCTCTAGTAGTCTCGCATACATTGTACTTAAATGAAAATGTCGGCTGCACAATATTTACGCAGTCACGAATATTAACTGATTGCCGCTTTCGATACAAGTATACACGTTTAATTGTATTAGCTATATATCGGGCGAAAGCTGCAAATAGATAATGTTCGTGACTGCATATAAATCGTGAAACTGACATTTACTGTCAAGTACAATGTATGCGAGACTTGTAGAGGTGAGAGCCGCATATCTAATTTTGCATTACCTATATATGCATTGCGGTTTGATCCTCGCTAGCCAATTAGCCGCCGTGTTCTGATAATGATCATGGAAGGTCGAAACGTGTCAGTAGCTGTGACTGACGTTAGTTTTGCTATATTGTCCGACGTTTGGTTAAATACAATGTGATTGGCTTTTACTTGAAACTCGCAAACTTTATTTAACGCATAAGTGAACCATTGCTTCCAAATTAAATAGCAGATATTTAAAACTTTCGAGAATTGTTTGCCTCGAAATATAAATAATGTCTTTGAAAAGGTTTATTTTTTGTATTTAAGAGATGTGGTGATACTGTTGAGCAATGTAGTCCACATATATGAGGTTAGGTTACATAAATTAGCGCATTTTTAATATTTAAAAAAAATTACCATTATTGCGTTTAATTTGGCTGCTTTATTTGTGGAAATTAATATAAACGTATCAAGAAAAACTGTTGGAGAATTTCATTTCCTGAATGTTTTTCAAATCTGTTAATTATGTATTAAAAATCATTGATTGCACGGGTGGTGATATAATGAAGTTTGCGAGCTTGATATTAACACAAATTCCGTTGTACCTAACTGGAAGCACAGCATAGAAATGCTAGTAATTTTTCTATGTTGCGCGTCTGGTTAGATACGATGAGATTGATGTTTATCTAAACATCAAAAACTTGATATACAGAATCTGCCGATTACTTTAATCTAAAATATCAGAGTTGAGTTTGGTTGGCAATTGAATTCTTAATTGTTGTGTAATTTAAGCCTATATGATTTCTATTTCAAAATAATATCCAGAAATCGCGCCATTTTAGCTAAATTTTTTTCTTGGAATTTACCTTTTTCCATGTATTTGCGTAAGTTTTCCTAAATGAATTGCATTGGTTAATGTGGAAACATATCAATGCCTGTTATTGAACAAGGTATTCATCAAAATATTTTACCAGCAAGTTTTGAATCGACGACTTCCCTTTCAAACTGATATCACGTAAACAGGAATAAACATTATACACGTAAACTTTACACGGTAAGCCTAGACATATTTAGGCTGAAAAATGCATTGGATTTACTTGTGACGTACAAGTTGAAATAAGTTTATAAGTTAAGAACATTGTGAGGATGTGTGAGATTTAACAAACAAAAGCGGGTTTATAGGAATTTGATCGATGTTTAATATTCTTTACTCAAATTGAAATTATTTTGAAATGAAGCTATTTTTAAGTCTAAAAGCTATTATGTTCAGATAAAATATCGCTTTACGTGAAAGAAATGAACAATAAATTTGCATAACTATAATACAAATAATTGAGAAATGTTTATACATAAATTGAAAAACAGATTATTGATGGTCATGTTTTATGGAAGAACCATTTAAGAAAAGTAAAATCGCAGGCCAATTGTTTGTAGCTTCATTTTGGAACATAATGACTATATTATTTAAATCAAGTTTGCGAGCTTGAAGTAAACACCAATCCCATTGTATTTAACCAGTCGTCGAACAACATAACTGCTGGCGGTAGTCTTGTTATGTTGTTCGACGACTGGTTAAATACAATGGGATTGGTGTTTACTTCAAGCTCGCAAACTTGATTTAAAGAATTATTACCACCACCTGCGCAATAAATTATTTAAAAAAAAATTCAGGACTAACATAAAATGATCATGTATGAGGGAAACCATAATAATGCACGAGAAATATATATTTTTATTTTGAAAACAGTTAGTTCCCAGCGACAAGTTTGATTAATCTTGTTATGAGATATGCTAAAATTGGCGTAATTTTACAATACAATAGGAATATTGAATATATTGCAATGGTTTTAGATATAGCGTACCTTTTACTTACTTACTTTACTGCGGCTGACTCCTTTTGGAGGATAAGCCGGCTCCACATTTCATGGAGTTTCTTTGGAATTTGGTACAAGTTGTGTCCCCTCACCACTCGGCTTTTTGATCGAGGACGCACCTCTAGCCTTTGCACATCCAAGCGCAGTCTGCAAGGCAACAGTAAGTTGCATGGTTGCCGGTGGCTGTTGAGAGCTCATTCGCCATTCGGAAGTACGGGGTACTGTCCAGGAGTCCATGTAATCCTATGGCTGTTGAACCCTTTTTGTGGCGGGGAACACACGCCGAGTCATGGTGCCGTCGTCGGGCTCATGTGGTATTTTATAGGAGATCCGATTGCCGGTCGGAAATCCACCACGCCCTGGTAACACCACCGCCATAGCCCCGTTAGCCCATGTACGATCGGCCATCGAAACATGGTTGACACCGTCGTACCACGTTGAGGAGGGGATGGACTTTACGACGGATATAGCGTACCTAGTAACAATTAATTCAATCAAGGTTGCGATCTTGATATAAACACATGACCCATTATACACATACATTTGCCAGTATTAACAAAGAAGTGCATAGTGTAAAAAACACAATTCATCCAGTAGAACGGCTTCGTCCATATTGGGAACTCATCATGTACTGTCTAGAATTTGCTGCGGAAAGGGCTTGAACCTGGGCACGTCTGCTTCTGAATCTGGTGCTCTGACCGCTGAGCCACCCTGCTGCACACTTTACAAAATTTTCAGTTATACATTAACTTACCGAACATTAGTTGCATGAGCGGTGATATTATTTACTATAATCAAGGTTGAGAGAATGATAAAAACGTCTAACCCATTATATACATACATTTGTACGCATAAACTAAGAATTGTATAGTGTAGAATAGGCAATTTATCCAGTAGACCGGCTTCGTCCTTATTGGGAACTCATCATGTACTACTGGACAAATTGCCTTTTCTACACTATACAATTCTTAGTTTATACTGACAAATGTATGTAAGTAATAGGTCAGGTGTTTATATCATGATCGAAACCTTGATTATAGTATATAGAATCCTTTTCGACCTGATGTTCCAACTTACCATCCTCAATCTGTTATTGTATAACAGACTTTACTTTAGGTGGGTTGTCGTGTGTATCGCGTTTGACGTGGAGATCTAACTATTCCTTCTCTTTCTGTTATTATGGGAGGAATATCATGCCACAGTTGAAAGTTAGATAGAATTAGAGCAAAATGCAGGAAATAACTACATACATTTTTGTGGGCTTAATTATAAATTGTACTATAGAGAAATTGCAATTCATCAGCTAGTGTTTGTTTGTCCTTTATTTTAACTCGCCATTAATTTAAACTACCTCCGAGATCTGGATTTAAGCTTGACAACATTTGATTCCAAATCTGACAATTCAATCGCTACCCACCGAACCAGTGAACTGACCAATTTTTTCACCCGCATACTATAAATAGTCTTCTAGTTTAACATTCGTTCAAGTAAATTTTCTTGAAAATCGGGCATCATGTCATAAACTACACATAATTTTTATGGCTTTGAAAAAGGTGAATGAACATTTTATATAATATTTCAGGTTAGTTTTAGTATTAGATTATATAACTGTTTTTATATTTAAAACTAGGCAGATTTCGTTATCAGATTATCGTTTAAAAGTTCGCATCAGAAGGATAATTATAGAAGATACTAGCTGTTGCAGAGTGATAATAGATATGCAATTGTGTATTAGGTGTTGCGCACCTAGTAACAAATTAGTTCAAATATGAAAGGAAGGAAAAAACAAAGGCAGAACGAGGGAAACGTACAATTTCATGTGCACATTCGTTTCGTGCTTACTGGCGACTCGTCAGTAGCAGCTCGTACTGCATCCTATACCCACTATATATTTAAGTGAGGAATGGAGGACAACTTTATGGTACTATCTCCTATACGAATGTGTAAACCTACAGTAGTGAAACTAGCTTCATATAAAGTCTTCGACAATGTTAATTCAAAGATAACTCACTATATATTATATATGTACAAAGTCTATACCGTGTTCCAAATTTCTCACCAAAATATATAGCAGGTATATGGTGCAGAACCGGCTCTTACTGATGAGTCGCCAGTAAGCACGAAACGAATGTGCACACGAGATTGTACGTTCCGCTCATGCTGACTTTGGTTTATCCTTCTGGTCTTATTTGAACTAATTTGTTACTAGGTGCGCAACACCAACTCTAAAATACACCTATACTCTATATATGTATATATGTAAGAACAAAACAACGTACTACATGGAATAACATTTATTAATAAATCTTATTTCTACCAGTATCTACAGCCATTGTTCTGGATTCGTTAGTATATTCGTTCATCCAATCCCACTATCTATGATAAATTCCCCACAGCACAAGGCAGCCAGACTATTATGCCGGATTATAAAGCCTATCATGAAAGGAAGAATAGACCATGTTGTACAGGATAGCTTTCAATTCGTATAAAAAATTCGCGACCTAAATTTGAAAAAGAGGAAAATGGTGTCCCTCGATATAAAGTCACTCTTTACTAGCATTCCAGTAAATAGTACTATAAATATCCTATGTGAATATATACGATCATCAGGAGCGGAAACACTGATAGAAGTGGACGACATGAGAGAACTACTTCTATTATGCACATCCAACGTACAATTCGTATTCCAAGGAGTCTTCTACAGACAAATTGACGGCATAGGCATGGGTAGTCCTCTTGGACCAGTATTGGCAGACATATACATGCACCATTTAGAAACAACTGGTTTAAAACCATTTATCAATGGAGCTCATTTTTACGTGCGCTACGTTGACGATACTTTCATGGTCGTTGAAAAGGATGAAGATACAAATTCACTGCTACATCACATAAACAAGGTAGACCAGGCAATCAAATTTACAATAGAAGAAGAGAAAAACGGATATTTATCCTTCCTAGATGTAGGAATAACGAGAGATGAAGAAGGTACTCTCTCAAGGTCAGTTCACAAGAAATCAAGCTGGACTGGACAATATATCCATTATATGAGTAGTGTGCCAAGGGCGTACAAAAGGAACCTAATAATAAATTTGGGCACACGAATACGCAGGATTTGTTCACCGGACAACATTGAAGTAGAGCTAAATTTGCTTCGCGAAGCGTTGAGAAATAATGGCTATCCGGACTGGTTCATCGAATACAACTTGAGGCAATGCAACAAAATCGAGGCCAATTTGGAAGAAAATCAAACTCCCCAGATAGTAACGCTTAAGTGTTCCCTTTGGAAGTGATCTTCCAGCGGAAATCTTCAAACGAAAATTAATTCGAGCGACAAAAAGCACAGTTCTCCCATCAATACAGGTGAGAGTGGTGTTCGCGTCACAACAAAACTGATGCGCAGGAATGAAAAAAAGATAGCCTTCTGTGACGTCAACACCTTTTTCTGTATACAAATTTCAATGTACCTGCAACGCTCAGTACATCGGCAGATCAAAAAAGAGGCTCTGAAACTAGAATAAATCAGCATATCCCCTCAAAAACTATTAAAGAGGGGTGCAGCTCCTGCACAAAAATCAGCAATTTAGCGAACATGTACTTCTCACAGGTCATGCTATGTTAGTAGTAACTCAATTTTTCAGCCCTTCTCTACAAGGCAAAAAACAGAGAAAATGCTTCTGGCTTTTGAAGCTATTGCAATTAATAATCTGAAGCTCCTGCTTAAACGTGCAGAGAAAATAATTCAAAAAAGAAAATTAAATTGGACTGGAACAAAGACATAACCGATCATGCCTTTAAAAATAGCCAACGCTTCGCAAAATACGCATGACATACACCAATTACGGACGCAATGTACAATCCGAAAGCGATGACACACCAAATGACGTTACGCAAAAGGAGGGGTCTAAATTGCGCAAAAACAAAGCGCAGCGGCACAAAGAAGAGGAGATTGGTTACGACCAAATGTACAATGAGATTGGATGAACGAATATACTAACGAATCCAGAACAATGGCTGTAGATACTGGTAGAAGTAAGATTTATTAATAAATGTTATTCTCATGGAGTACGTTGTTTTGTTCTTACATTTTTAGAAAATGGTGAAATTAGAAACTATCAATATATCTATATATATATATATATATATATATATACTAGAGAATGACCTTTACATACAAACACGCATACACACAAACACAAACGCATACACACTCACCAACCAGTCAAAACAAGAAACAGCAGTAAAAACGAGTCAGATTTGTTACCACTAGCATAATCAATTGAAAACCCAAAATGTATAAATATGTATGATTGTATAAGAGATGATTAGTATTCAAGAAATAAATGGCCTTTATCCACTTTGTTATTTGTGTTTTCCTAATTATAAGAATATATATATATATATATATATATATATATATATATATATATATATATATATATATATTAGTTCTCTGCATTCAACAATATCTAATTGTTATGTATTTAATTGATTGCTGTCATTATTACCGCGAAATGCGATAACAGATATCGATCAATGCCAGAGTGTGTGGATTTGCTGGAATAGCAGGTGTTGAGAAGTAGTTGTAATTCTCAATTTTGGTGAGCTTTAGCATATCTTGAAATCCATTTTTTTGGTACCATGTACTGACTGGGAACCATAGTGTTGGTACCATGGAACATTTCGGCAATCATAGTGTTGGTATCAGGTACTGACACAAAAGTCATATTGTTGATACCCTTTTCAGACTTGGTATATATTTTATATATAGTGAGTTAGCTTTGAAGTCGCATTGTCGTAGACTTTATATGAATTTAGCTACACTGCAGCAGGTTTACTCATTCGTATAAGAGATTGTGCCGTCCAATTTTCACACATTTTTAATGTAAGTATATGGTGGAAATAGGACATAGTATAGGCTACACCTGATAAGTCGCGCGTAAGCGCGAAACGAATTTGCAATTGAGATTATAAGTTCCATTCATGCTGTCTTCGATTTATCCTTTTAGTCATATTTTAACTAATTTTTTATTAGGTGCGCAACACCTAATACAAAATTAATTTAGCAGAAGTTCTATTTGTATAAAATAACTAAAATATTTTATGTTCTGTGGGAATCGATCAGAAGTTCGATAACATTTATTAAACTAGGCAATAAATATTCCAATGCTTTACACAAATTTTTATATGTATGTTTATTTCAAATATGAACAAAAATGAGCATTAATAAAACATTTAAAATATCATTGATTGCGTGGATGGTGCTAATTATTATTTGAATGAGGTTTGTGTATTTTAAGCAAACACCAATCCCGTTGTATTTAAGCAGTTGTTGTACTACATATTTTAAACTGCCGTCAGTCACACGTACTGACGCGTTTCGGCCTTCCATGCTCAATAAAATACAATGGGATTGGTGTTTACTTCAAGCTGGAAAACTTGATTTATAGAAACATTATGCATATTTAAACCAAATCGATGAAATTAATCGTGATATTTTGCAAGAAACGATGAAATATTTATTTTCGCCATATGATCATTAAAAGGTCAGATTAACATTGCATGGGAAAATATGATGATTAATATGTAGCCTTGATTGAGACCTGAAGTGCTACACACACATATTAATATTTGTCATTTGCTTATCTTAAATAGGTTCAGTTCATTTTATGCAATAATCGGACTTTGACTGTAAAATTATAATTGAATGTATATAGCGTAGATGTTCTTCCTCGCTCTGCGCTCGTTTGTCTTTTCGTCTTTTGTGCGCGTAATCTTAGTCGCCCTGTTAGCTGTTTCACCAGATTCACCCGGGATATTATCGAGTTGACCTGTGATCTTGCCGCCTAAGACTCGTCTGGCAAGGCTGCGCAGAACGCGTCCAATATTAAGAAGTCAATTACTGAAAACGTTGACAAAATGCAATCTTTGGTTCCTTTATTGAGTTCGAATCACATTAACGTACTGAGACGCCTTCTATTCACATTTATTTTGTCATACAAAACAGTTTCCTCTTATACAAGTACAGCTTTGTTTACACGTCAATGAAACAAATCTCTTTAACAGGACGAGAAGCGTAGGCGTTAGGATGATATGATTTCGTACGAAAGTTTGATTATTGTGTATGCCTGAAGGGAATAAATAAGTACAAATATATGAGTCCATAAAAATTAATGCATATTCGACATTAGTGAAAAATAGTTGTCAATTTGATTGCTTTATTGCTATCACGTGATCAAAATGTGTCCAGTAAAGTCTTTGAAACGTTTATGTCATCAGATATTTTAATATCTAGTTATTAAAATTAAGCAGTCATTGATTGGTGGTTGGTGGTAACATATTTAAAATCAAGATAGATACCAATCACATTGTATACAGCCAAACAAAAAACAAAACAAAACAAGTATCCATCATCTAAGGCTATGCTGTTTATGCTTTCTATCATGAAAACATGAAAATTGCTGCAATTTAAGAGATAATAACTTAACATTTATTTGTTTATGCATCCCGAGATAAATTTAAGCTCATTGACCAATCAATTGAAAAAAATAGCGTGATAAATTAGATAAACGGTTCACAATTCGATGTATATAAATAACTTGGTTGCAGACAGCTATGATAAATGCATAACTTTGTTTTATTTTTCGTGCTTAGTACCAGGTTAATTCAAATATGTTTAGCAGGATACGCCAAATTCTGCATAATTGAAAAGTGCGAGTTCAAGAATGCTATCGTTTCGTGCCTATTGCCGGCTCGCCAATACTACACCTCAAACCGAATGCAAATTTAGTCAAGAAAGTTGGGAGTGTGAGAAGACGCAATACCTTATATGTATATGTTTCTCTACAGTAGACTGATGTCTTTAAAAATGCCGTTTCACAGATAACTCACCATTTAAGTAATCCGAGCAAAATCTGTCAATTGAACCAGTTTGGTGATGCTGATTTATGATGATGATGATGATGATGATGATGATGATGATGATGATTTTTCAAACTTACGAAGTAAAATCATTCTGAATATCTTTACAGTTAAATATTTAACTGTAATATATTGAATTGAATGATGTCATGCTTACCGAGAAATGTGATATGTGATATCGATCAAGGCCAGAGTGTATGGATTTACTGGAGAAACAGATGTTCATAAATTGTTGTAATTCTCAATTTCGGTGAACTTTAGCATAAATTGATATCCATCAGGTTGGTATCATGTACCGACTCGGAAACCATAGTGTTAGTACCATGTACCTTTTCGGTACAATAATGTTGGTATCGGTTACTAACACAATAGCCATAGTGTTAGTATCTTTACAGACTCGGTATATATATTATATAGTGTGAGTTAGCGTTGAAGTCGCATTGTCGTAGACTTTATATGATGTTAGTTTCACTACTGCAGGTTTACACATTCGTCTAGGAGATTGTACCATCTTATTATCCAACATTCTCCGACCCAAATATATAGTGGTTAAAGGACGTAATACCGGCTCCTACTGATGAGTCGCCAGTAAGCACGAAACGAATGTTCATGAGATTATTCTTTCCGTTCATGCTGCCTTTGGTTTATCCTTCTGGTCACAACTGAACTAATTTGTTACTAGGTTCGCAACACCTAATACATACTTACATTCTGAATACCTGTTTCTCCAGCTTTGCTTTATACTCTGGCGTTAATCGACATCGGTTTTCTCATTCTCGTCGTAATCTTGAGATCATTTCATGAAGCCTACGTTGTTGCGGAGCCTAAAGTGTACGTGAATTTCTGTTATATGAATGGTGTAACTATTTAAAAAATAATTAAAATAGAATTTGAATGATACGCCGAAGTCATTATGAAGAGAATGTGTAATCTATTGCAAACATGCGTTCCGCGCCTACAATTAACTTCACACATATGTAATGCTATTTCATTATCAAAAAGTACCTTATTTCTCTTGCAATAAGGGAGCAGTTTCGGCTTCAGCGGATGGCTTGCTGGCAAGCACGAAAGGCGTGCATACAAAAGATGACACGTTAAAGATATGCGAAATTTGGCATTTTAAATTTAAGACGCGGAAATTTCACCTTTACCGGAATATGTGTTTATGGACTAACGCGGAAACAAGAGAAATTCCACGTATACGTAAAATAATAAAGATATAACCGAATCAGGAGTATGCCAGAAGCAGCAGTAGCAGCCGAGAGTCAAATATGACTAAGAAATAAATAATTATTATATTAATTTGTCTTATTAAAAAGGTTCGCTTTATGCGGGCAAACACCTGAAAGTAATTGGATTAATGCAAGTTATGCGTATCTAATCATCAAATTGTCTTGTGGAAATTTGGTAGGGCTGGTTGGAATATTGTCTGTAAGGTTTAGTAGCCATAGCTGCAGAGTTAGGGATAATTATGCCAAACTGTATGAAACAATAATTGTGACCACCGAGGGAATCCACAACCGACCTCTGCCAGTGATTTCATCCTAAGCGAGCTGTTACTTCCGATCTTTACCAGAATATTAGCATATGCGTTCATCAATGGAGGTGGGAAGACCTCAGTTATGTTTCGACAAAATTGAAGCCTCTGTGTGTGTGTGTAGGATGTGTCATTAGAAGCACAAATTGTACGCCTAGCTATTTTGGAATTATTTGATTGCATGGTAAAAGTCCAATTAAAACTGCAAGTAGACCTACTTGTACGTGGAATGTTAACATAGTGTATTGAATCAATTCCGTGTCAGGTCCCAGGAGTTGTGTTTCTGGAATTGTAGAAACTTTAACTACTAAGAAGTGAGCTTCACCTGGATGCCATTTTACGCATTAATCGATTGGTGGCCTAGCTGACTCATTGCCGGGTTTGCAACCTCATAAAGCTAACATGATTATTCTGCTGGTTTCTACGAGATAATGTAAACTCAAACATAGAAACAGGGTCCTCCACCTCACGAACATTGATAACCGAGGTGCTCTCCACAAATAAAAGATACATTTGGTGCTCAAAATTACGGATCGACAGAAACGGATCAACAGAGCACCATACAGTTTGCTCAGAATCAGATGGCCCCAAAGAAAATGATTTCGAAAACTTTTCTACACTTAATAGTTCTATTAAAGTCAAACTTTTAGAATTATTCAATGACCATACTGCAAATATATTACTGGATTCTGGAACCGATATTTCATTATTGCTTATGATTTGGCCGTTGAGGATTTGGCTTTCGGAAACCAATTTTTTAAATTATTCTGCGGCAGCGTTGTTGGTTGTGTGTGAATGGAGCCGTAATTTATAAATAAATACTTGTATCTACCGTATGTAATTAATTACAAAAAATATCCAGACACAAGTGTTGGGTTTAGACTTTAAAAGAAAATGGGTTAAGAGCATTTATTGACGGTATTGTCGAGGCCGTAGAGCATGAGCTCCATAGAGTCGATATGCTGCACTCTGGTGCATAGCGAGACAAGTTGGCTGCCTGTGTTGTAGAAAGACTTTCGATTCCTCTGCAAAACAATTTTATAATTCCTTGATTGCACCAAATTTCACGGTCTCACCGTCGATCGCATCAAACTATGGCTGGAATTGAAGGATGATTACGAACCAACAAGTGTATGTAGTGCACCTCCAAACAAACTAGAGATGTCCAATAAAGCAAAAAAGGAAATAACTGAGGTCGGCCTCCTTGAACCATTCTTATCGGAGTTTCTAGCTCCGATCTGAACCTGGTTTCCAGCAATTAAGCGCAGTGAATAAACCTGGCCCGTATCCCACCCCGGGTTGTGCGACCTGATTCTTCAGCTAGCGGAAGGCAAGTGGTTATCAGTGATTGGTAATAATCAAGGCTTTTGGCAAACTGGGCATTGGGTCCGAAGAACAATGGAAAGAAGTGTAAAGGTACTTATAAATAATTTCCAATTCACACAGGTAAAGTTTTTGGTCTAAAGAACACACCACAGGTTGTCCAGAGTCTGATAGATCTATTTGTGTACGATTTACCGTGAACTGCAGAGGACAGTAACAATGGCGTTATATGGGCAATTACTTAAAAATTGTTGCGTAATCGGCTACAGAAGATGTTGCCCAAAACCGTAAAATGATGAATACATTTTAAATCTAATAGGTGCAGAGATGTCGGCAAGTGTGTTTTCTGGGCCACTCAATTTCAGAAGATGTGCGTATTCAATAGATTCTAATATATATCCTATCAAAGTTTATCTTGTACCCACCTCACGATAAATTCCCAGAGATCATATCTCGTGACGATGGTCTTCAATCAAAAACATTCGTCTAAGCTAACTAGAGCTAAAATTCCGTTTATTTGGACGGAGGAGGCAGAACCAGCGTTTATATAAGTCAAATTTGATAGACCTCATTCTTTTAAATTCCAGGCAAGAAACAAGTCAACTATGATAGCAACTTCAGACATTGGCATAAGAGCAGTATTTAAAACCAATGGATGTTGGGCATAAGATGCAATTTACATTCACATTAAAGCATAGAAAAGCTGTAGCATCATCATAAGAAACCTCTAGCCGTACATGTGTCCTATGAATTTATC